>CAAKHB010001824.1:7571-21882 GCA_901007665.1 Aeoliscus strigatus | reverse complement strand
TTACTAAGTGACGTTGGATTTTAAATCTAGTTGTTAAAATCTATCTGAGCGTCATGTTGACTGACCGCAGCAGATCTGATCACGTCCACCTGAGAACATGATGCTGTTCCTCCATCACATGAGGCCACGCCCCCTAACTGACCTGTGCTTCCTCCATCACCTGCACAGGTGTTTTCTAGAACCCTGGACTACTGTAGACACCCGTTAGAGCCCGTGGACGACAGGAAGTGAAATAGATCTGATGTGTATGTTGATGTTGGTGCTACATGGAGCTACAGCCAGCACCAGTTCAACTCTCCTGCTGAGGTTCCCATGGAAGTTCCTGGAACTTTTCTGCCCCTTTGCAGCCCTTGTCCTGCCTGTGTACCTTCAGTGGGAAGAGAAGCCACTTGTTTGTCCTCCTTTTTAGTTTGTTCACTGGTTTTCTCTCTCTTCTCCACCAGGTCCTGAGGAACAGCCAGGGAGCCTCCGCAGATGGCCAGCTGAAACAGAGCCTTCGCCAGCCGGTCGCCCGACACCTGTGCCAGAAAGGCCTGGACGTGCTGGATCGGGAAGGAAGCACGGATCTGACATGGTACGTCCGATGACATCCTTACATTGATCGGTGACGTAAAACCGGCAAAATATGAAACTGAGTGAGCAGCTGAAGGGCTGAAACGGACGTGACGCTTCGCAGCTTTTACTGTTGAGTCTTTACATCAAACCAGCATCATAGCGATGGCTGTAAGTGACGTAGGGCGTCAGCGTAGACTGTGACGTGGACTGAGTCAGTTCAATGTAGAAGCATGAGTCAGGCTTTAGTGTGAGAGCTGATTGTTCCAGCTGCAGAGGGACTGAACAAGGAAAGGAGGAAGGAATGAACAAGGACCTCAGAGACAGTCTGATCAGTTCATACCGACCTGACAATGAGCAAAAACTCTAAATCCCACCGAGAACATTCGTCTTAAAATGTCTTTAACCTTTAAATACGACAGATCACCTGAAAAAAGTAACTTGTTTTCAGACGGTTTTCACTAGTTTCAAGCACATTTGACAAGTTATAAGACGAATATTCTTGGTCAGATTTTGAACCGTGTTGGATCAAGTCAGACTTTTCGGTTCCATCTGGAGACAGTGGAACGTACTCTGCAGCATTCTTTAAGCTCAAAGTGGAGAAGCAGCTGGTGCGACTCTTCATGTATCGTCATGTCTCCGGCACCCACCTTGGCCATACTGGGAGTGAACACTCCGTTTGTGTTTTCGAAGACGGCCAGCACAACCTCTGCTGCCGGCATGACAGCGTATTTCCTCCTGAGGTCGAAGCTCCCTGTTGAGTGGGCAGAGCCTGTGCCTTGCACTGGCTCCAGCACGTTCTTCTTTATCTTCCTCAGGCGCTCGTTGGCCTCCTCCTCCAGCTCTCTCCGGATCACCTCCCTGGCCTGCTCCAATATGGCGTGCTCACCACGACTCACCTTGTTTAGTGTCTGGACGTAGGTAATAAAACACACATCGTATCATACTTCCCCAGCTGAGAACAACTTCTTTAAATGACGTGGGAGGTCGCAGCAGAGACAAAAACAAATAACAGCAAAACTATAGAAGAAGGCTGAGTGTAGAGCAGAAAAAGGCCTTCTCCTCTCCGTGGTGAAAATTCACTGGTAAAATCACTGATAGTTGCAGCTTTAGTTGCAAGTACAGGTTGAAAACATCAAATAATAGTATAATGGCCTTGTCATCTCCTGATAAAGGCATAGGGTGTGTGTGTGTGTGTGTGTGTGTGTGTGTGTGCTACCGAGATGGGCAGAGCGACGCTGTGAATCCTGATGCCCAGTTCGTACGGACTCTCACAGTTGTAATGATCAGCCAGGTACTTCATGAACTCAGCCAGGTCAATCTTGGGTTTGTTCTGCTTCCTCCTGAAGATGCGAAGTTGCTGAAGAAATGAAAAAAAACAAACAAACAAACAGCTACGAGTCACCAGCTGAAGGACAGACAACTACTCTCATTCACACCTACGGGGGATTTACAGAGACCAGTTACCATCAGCATGAGGAGGGAGGAAGACGGAGTACCTGGAGAGAACCCCCCACACACACACACGGAGAGGATGGAAATGCCACAGGAATCAAACCTGGGACCTACGTGCTATGAGGCGACAGTGCAAACCTCTGCTCCACCGCGTCGCCCTATTTTATTCATTTATCCATGTGACCTTTTTTTCCTTTTAACTACATATCTGGATTGATTTTATTTGATTTTGATCATTTCTTCTATGAGTTTCTTTTGTTTTTATTTCGTCCTATTCCCCAGTCCCTTTCTTTGAAGGCTTTGATCCCCTAGTGTTTCCTCAGCCCCCTGTTCTGAACCGTTGAGTGGGTTTTCTCTGCGTTATTTCATTGACCGTCTGAGCGTGAGTCTGCATTAAGACCTTTAAGATGTCGACTGACTCGATCTGCTGGATGTCATCGTCCTTGGTGTTACTGTCGATCTTGAACATGCGGTGGATGAGCGGCAGTTTGCACAGGGGCCCCAGCTTCAGCTCCTCGTAGCGCTTCTTGTCCTTCAGGCCGGCCAGCGACCGGCCCAGCTCATACAGCGTGCAGATGGACGTCGCCGCCTCTGTGGACTGACGGAGCGGGAGAAAAGACTGATGGGAAACCTCCAGAGCAGTGACGACGTCTTTCCAAATGCTACCGACCTCGATGAACATGTTGATCTCTCTTATTGTGTACTTCAGATCCCTGAGAACCGGGATGTTCCAGTGTTGGATTCTCACTGCTTCCATATAAGGAATTTGCAGCAGCTGACAGGCCCTGGAAATCACCTGTGGACACGAGAGCGCAGTGAGGAGAAATGTAGTCGTTGACACGTCTGGTGGATTCAGCCGTCCATCAGACTCAAACCGACTTCCTGTCAGGACCGACTTCCTGAACCTAGAGTATCTAGTTCTCTGTCTATTTTTCATGTTTCACCCCTTTTATGAACTAAACACGTTGGTACATGGATCTCCAACCTCCAAACCACCATTGACACAAAGTAACGGTGTGTTTTCACCAGTTATTTCTCTTTCTTTTCTAAATCGGACTTCAACATTCTTCTGAATATCGATATACGACATATATCCTGTTATTTTTTTTTCACAGTAGATGTTGAGTCAACAACAAAGCCAAATATGACATGTTACAAGTAGTTTTATTGGAACCGGCCACAGTGAACAGTTGAAAAACATATGAATAAACATCTCAGTTGTTCAAACAGACCGTAAACATCAACACTGTGGTACTGGAAGTACAATCTTTTTTTTCTTCTTTTTTTTACCTGGTACTTTTTTTAATTCCACCTTTTTATGGTGATTCGAAGCAGGTATTTGCTAAAACAGACATTTCTATGACCGACTCCACCAGCGTCGCCTCACCTTCTCTGGGGTGACCAGCTCCCCTTCAGCTGCCAAGTCCCGTATCACGTCCTCCATCAGACTGTTGAGCGTCTCCTGGTCCCACTGCCGTTTCCTCCTCCATCCTGTCACTTCCTCGCCCTCGCCCAGGGCCTCCATCCTCCTCATGTAATCTCCGTGGACCTCTCTCAGCTGAGCGTGGTGGGCTTCTCTGAAGACAGGAGCACTGCCCTCCCTCTGGGGCACCTCCGTCGTGTTCCCATCACCGCTCATCGCTGGAGCGTCTGCGCCGGACAGGGTGTCGGCGGCGGCGGCGGCAGCAGGCTGTGGATGCTGTGGCTCTGGAGGATTCTGCGTTGCTGTGGGAATGACATGTGGTTTTTGGTTTGAATGACAGTAGTAGTAGTAGTAATTCATCCAGTCAGTCATCAGAAATCATAAGCAGAACACTTGAATATGCCTGAACTAAAATCCTAAACACATCGGATATACTACTATAAATGAATATTTTGGAACCACAAACAGAAGTACATGTATCGAAATGTATAGAAATATCTCTTTTTGGGGAAGTTGCAAACACATCTGAGATGGTACACATCTGGTGTCCCAGCATTTAATGTCATCTTAAATGGACTCTGAACAGAAACAATTCAGAATTCAGAATTGATTTATATTAGTACAAGTCTTTAAATCAGGGAAAGTTGGGATGACTCTTGTCTGTGGCGACCTGCAGTCGATGGCCTCTTGGAGTCGGACGCTGCCCAGCTGTTGTACAGAGACAAGTACTGCTCAAAGGGAAGCTCCTCCACAAAGTGCTGGAAGTAGTGACTTTTCAGCTGGTCTATGGATGGAGACGTCAACTTGTACTTCTTCAGTACCTGCAACACAGCCACACCTAGCTCCTTCAACGCTCCGACTCATCCACAGGAAATAACAGACACCAAAGCCTTTCCATGGTGACCTGATCACGAGTGGATAGCTGGAGGTGTGTCAGTCACGTCTGGTAACACCTGAGGGTTTGGAAACCGCCCGCAGAGATGACGCACGGCTCTCACACCTCGGCAGGTTGGGTTTGCCCACAATGAGCATACGCCCAGGGATGCACCGCTGTGCACATGGTAATAAGTGTGATACCACAAACCCACACAAATACCAATACTCCGCTGAGGTCACGTGATGCCAGCACCACACATCCCAACAAGTAATCAGACAGCAAAGTCAGAGGTGTGGAGACTTTACACGATGAGACGATGAGAGACAGAGGTACAGTCCATCAAATTTCTCACACCAGCGGAGGCTCTAAGGAGACAAACTGTGCAGCCAGTCGCTGACAAGTGATATCTGGAAATGATCAACTGGTTCCAGGCTTGTGTCAACTCACACTGACAGCTGTCCACTTGTGAACGGATCACTCATCCTACTCATGCTAATCAGTCATCTCATCTGTATGAAATGTCCCCCTGTTCAGTCTATTAGTGCGTTCCTGCTGCACTGGATGTCTGAGATCGTAACTTGCAGTGACACGTGATACTGAGCTGCTGACGCCATCTTGGGTTCTGAACCCGAGGTATGGATTGGATCTCCTTCCTGTCCTAGGTTCAGCTGATTTCTGGAACAGTCTTTAATTTCCTTTTGTCTTTCAATGTTAGGGCTGGGCGATATGGACCAAACGTCATAACTCAATACATTTAGGCTGAATAGTGATATACGATATATAATCTCCTTATTTCTTCACCTGGTTCGTGAATAAATGTTCAGCTGCTGAAATAATAAAATGTAAACATAAATAGTGGAGAACCTTTTTTTTTTTTAAATCAAAGCTCCATAAGATGCTAAATAAAAATAGCCTTTATGATAAGATAGGCCAGTGTTTTTAAGATAGGCCAGTGTTTTTATGAAATATATATTATTATTATTATTATATTATTATATATTTATATGAGAAAAGTACCATATCAACATTTTTCTTCTCTTTTGCATTTCCACTGGTGATAGAACCTGGTAGTTTTTAAATTCCATCTGTAGTTTGAGTTAGACAGGCAGACAGACAGATACATAGACAGGTAGACAGACAGACAGATACATAGACAGATAGACAGACAGAGACAGACAGACAGACAGACAGACAGACAGACAGACAGACAGAGAGATAGACAGACAGATAGATAGAGACAGACAGACAGACAGGCAGGCGGGCAGACAGACAGACAGATGGATAGATAGATAGATAGACAGACAGACATCTCAGAATGTGAGTCTCTGATCGGTCCCTACAGACAGAGGGACGTCCTCTGATCGGTCCCTACGGACAGAGGGACGTCCTCTGATCGGTCCCTACGGACAGAGGGACGTCCTCTGATCCGTCCCTACGGACAGAGGGACGTCCTCTGATCCGTCCCTACGGACAGAGGGACGTCCTCTGATCCGTCCCTACGGACAGAGGGACGTCCTCTGATCCGTCTCTACCTTCCACACAGGAGTCGACCTGCAGTTTTACCGGTGATAGGGATCCAGTTGTTTATTCTTGGTCTCCTTCTCATGTAGTATGTGTCCGTGGATGAAGAACAGACATTTGTGTGATTTCTGGCCGGTTATAATGTTTATTATCAGAGTTGGAGCAAACTGTGGAGTTGTTGTTGTTGCTGTCCGTCATCTCTCTACTCTCCCTCTTTCTGTGACATAAACCCACATGCATTCACCACTTCACCATCTCCTCCATATTCTACGTTGTTTATGTGCTTGTGTCGGAGTAAAAACGCTGTCCTGGAGGTCTGTGCACGAGAGGAGGGGCGGCAGGGTGGGGAGCAGAGACACACATTTGATCTCTACTGATATGTGTGATACAGTCTAATTCCAGGTCTCATTTGAATAAATACATCAAATACATCAATATTAAAACTACCGGTCTATCGCCCAGCCCTATTCTGTGCTGCTTTACATCGTCTCATTGGTCAATAGCACTTAGCACCAAGAGATGAATGACGCACATCTCTACTTACTCGTTGTTTGGTGTTTTAAGGAGAAAGTCACTGTAGACACTGAACCGAAGCCAACAGAGAAAACAACCTCTGACTGACCTCTACAACCCGCTGGTACAGATGGTCTTGGGAATATTTCTCAGCTGGCTTGGCTCCAGAGGGCAGTGTGTTAACGGGAAGACAAGGTGTGGATAACAAAGGGACGGTGGGACCCGCTGGGGGACAGAGAAGGGAAGGAACCTGCTGAAGGTCTCCGTCCTCCTGAGACATGCTCACACTCCAGCTATCGCTCTCCATTGGTGATTGTGCTCGTTGCGGGGTAGCTGAAGGTTTTCTCGACGCTTTACTCTGAATGTGACTTTTGTGGAACACCAGTTTCCCCTTGAGGACCAGATGCCCTTTAAAGGTTGATATCAGGTGGGCGATGGATTTGACGCCCAGCTGCTTCAAAGACAGACTCTGGTGGAACGTCTTACTATAGACCTCAGCCAGCTTGTTCACATTAACCCCGAGTGGATATTCTTTCATCATGGCCACCATATCCTCCCTGATATGCTGGACTTTCTCAGCGTCTTCCTCGTCTTTGTGGTCCCTGTGAAACACCCGGCGTTTTTCAATAAACAGATCCTCAGCCACAGAGGCTACCAGCTCGGCCATGGAGGTGAAGCCCAGGGAGGACAAAGGCAGCGGTTCGTTATATGTGCGGCAGTAAATGTCGGGCAGTTTTTTCCAGAGCAACCCCTCTGGGTGTAGCTTCACCAAGTTTACCACATTTTCTAGCACCTTCTCCATCTTCGGTGACACTGTCGGGGGGGAGAAGAGAAATCAGCATTAATTGACAACGACCGAAGCCATGTCCACACGTACCTTACAAGCGTCTTCCTCGCCATCGAATCAAGAATATTCATTGGAAACGATTCAACACGCTATCGTTCATAGGTTCATAGGTTGTTGAAGGTTAAGGGTCGAGGCGATAACATCAATATGCAAAGTATGTCCATTCTCTGTCTAGAAGAGGAGGACTTTTGAAGTCTTTCACCCTGAGACGGTTCAATGACGTTAACTGTCACAGCAGCACCGACCCTGGCAAATTTACTGTGAGAGCATGTGTGAATGTCTGTCAGACCACAGTCACACACACTTATCAGAGCAGTGACGAGGACGATGGAGGCCGATGAAAGCAAGGTACCGGTAAATAAAAAGTCAGACATGAAGACGAAGACTGTGATGAAATATAACTGATATGTAATATAACAGCTGACGAATTAGAACGAGATGAAAATGTCACAGGGCGGAATGAATGGAGAAGAGAGACACTCAGAACTGCTCTTAGTGTGTGACAAGGTGGGAACACATCCAGTCACAGTGAGTCTTTGAGGGCTGCTTCTTTACATCATGTTCAACGGTCTTAGGTACACAACTTTGTGTATCACCAACGAGTGAAATCGACCAAACATTCTGCAGCGACCAGAGCCGAGTTCAAACCTCATGTCTGAGCAACAGGACTGTCCCAGCTGGTCTGGGATGAAACCCAAGAAGTGACATCTGGTCCCATTTGATAACAAGGACAGAAGACATTTGAGGCTTCATACAGAGCAGTCATCGACTTCTCTGGAGGTACGTGGACATTCACAGAAGGAGATTGTCACATCTCAGATACCTGGTAACAGCATTACAACCACAATGTTTTGTATTACAACTGTTTAATCCAGTGATTCCCCTACATACACCCCCCCAAAGAGGATGAAACTAAGAGTGGTCATACAGGCAGAGACACACAGACAGAGGGAAAACTCAGTCCACTTGTCTGTCCCTCACTGCGCTGTCATGCACACACACACACACACACAGATCCTCTGCCAGCATGTGACACAACAAATAAACAAACTCAGTGGATCCAACACTGGACAGCCGCTAGTTAACAGGAACTTGGACAATTCACTGCAAGTCTATGTCTCTAAAAGATGGAGAGAGCGTTGAGTGTCTGAGTGTCTGAGTAGAACCGGCGTAAATGATGTCAGGAATAGATGTGTACATTTCAGCATCTAAACTAACTTTGACGAGGTTAAGATACATCTGTAATTTGTAGCTGCACAAATAATCTTTACACTTGTTTCAAAGTGTATAACCATCACTGGACATGTAACTAAGTTTGCAGTCATTGGTTTCAATCACTGCTGCACCTCATTTTTTCCAATTAAATATTCATAAATATAAAGAAGTATAAATAAATATAGTTGAGGGGAAAACGGATTGAAAGTTTACTTATTTGTAATCGTGAATATTAATTTGATCACTGTTAGCCCATTAATACACTTCATCTTATCCTTCAAATATCACAGTAATAATTAACAGAATGAACTCTACATGTTAGACATTTTTTTTGCAGGTCAAGCCGGTTAGTTTCAATAATATACTGTGTGTTATTCTTGAATACACTAACTTTTTGATGATTAAATACTGTTTTCTTTCTCCGACATTTCCTGTCATTGTACCGCTGGTTTTGTCTCAGAGATTAACTGTGACTTTTTCTTCTTCAAGCCATGAAGTGTAAGAGACAGAGTCAAGATGAGAGAAGTGAAAGTACACGCAAACTTATCGATGTGAATAATAATATGAATAATTTCAGTTGATGTTCTTGTGCTCTTTTGCATTAAGGTTATCTAAGTTTTTGTTTCCTCTTTGAGATAAAAACTGAACTGAGAATCAGACTGCAAAGAGAGCATCTTGCTGCATGCAGGTGAAACAGCATAAAGGGACCTGACCTTGATGCCAAGGTCAGGTCAAAGAAAAGTCAGGTCAAACAGAGAAAAAAGACTGACAGAAACTGTCAACTTCTTATTGTTTGTTTGTTTGTTTTCCTTTGGGTTGATTGTGTTAAACCAAAAGTCTGTAGCAGTCTAAAGTTGTAAACCAATGCCATGTTCTCATTGGTCAGTGTAATGACAGTGAACTGTGTACATTATGTTTGTTTTGAGGTACACAATAAAATGTGTTTAAAACAGTACACTGTATTTTCTGCGTTTATTATCTATTTATATAAACTTATTTGCCTTGCAAGTCAATTCTCAACCTCTGGGAAACGCTGCAACACAAATGCCTGGATGTCATATATAAAAGGAGACCAGGTGAGGTCTCATCATCGTGTGTGATGTGTTGGTACTGAAACACGCTGTGGTCCCGGGGAAACATCTGTACAGCTCAAAGCAGCGAGCAGCAAACTGTTGAGCACATACCTTCAGTGGAACTGGGTGGAATGTGTGAGAGGTTCAGTTTTCTGCGTCTTGTGGGAAGAGCTGCAGCTCACAGCACATCCACGGCTCTGAGAATGACGAGCACATGTTAGTCTGTTTAAAACGCTCTCTGAACATGAAGAACCCTCTATACAAATGTGTGTTCTGTTCATTTCACTGTCATCTTCTTCCTGCTAGGATGACAGTTGTCAGACGATGAGGTTATGAAATAAAATCTAACTGAACTGGTGTGTCAAAGACGGTGGCTGTTAAAGGAGGAATGACACAAACTGGTGGGAAAGTCAACAGTATATTCAACTGTATATTCATGTACATGTTAAAACGAACGCTGATAATCAGACGTAACAGACAAACTTCACAGACAAATAAGGACCCTTAGCTGGTTGAGCAGGTTTGACTCAATAAACACTTACATAAATATAATATATATTGTTACTGAAAAGCTAGTTCCGTCATGACGCTGTGTTGCATTCAGGGCATAACAAGTAATTGCAATTATGAGTTATCTTCAACTGAAGGACTGTACCAACAACCAGTTCTCTACAATCAGAAGTTGAATTTTTGATAAAATATTTATTATACTATCATCTGAATATATTTCCAAAGCCTGAATTAATAACTATTATCAGAAAGCAGTACTTTTCCAATATTTAGGTTTTTGTTATACATGTAATTTGATGTTCACCTTAAAAATGAAAAAAAATTAATTGTTTTAAATCCAGAATTTGAAAGGAGTTACAGAAGCTTACAGAATGTAAAGTACCATTCTAATTGTAAGTTACATAATAATCATTTAGATTACAAACGCTCGCCAGAGGCAAACACACAAACCGTGGAGTAGAAATACACACAGAGAGCAGATCTTACCCAGCTGGTGTTTGGTCGGCCTCAGAAAAGAACTGCTGTAAACCAGCCAGGTACCTAGTTTTATCCACACTCTCTCTCTCTCTCTCTCCTGTATCTCAGACAGGAGAAAGAGAAACGAAACTGAAAGTAACTAGCACCCTCATTCAGGAACACACTCTCACATTCCTGGAAAGGGCTGTGATACCCGAGCACTGAGGAAAGGAAACCAAGAGCTCCACAGGAGACGACCTGTGATGTATGGTCTATCTATCCCATGAATATCACTTGTAATGAATCTATTTCATTCTGTTTTCATGGTGATATCTTGATCTGACAACGACAGGTGACACAAACACTGGTCTGCATGGAGAAAGACGGAGAGAATGAGAAAGGAGAAAGGAAACCAATACTGACTTTAAGTTTCGCATTCCTGCTAAAAGTGATTCAGCTGGATGACGTCATGTGACCTAAGCCTTTTTGGTCAATGTTTCACATGCAGGAAGAACATGTATGTGATGAAACAGCAGGTACATGTTCATTCCATCGTAGGAAGTATCTATAGCTCTATTTATTTTTTGAAACAAACAGTGCATTTGTGACTAGACCTTTTACCTGTTCACGAAACTGCCAGTCGGACCTGGATGTGTCTCTGCCTCCACTTTTTTTCGTCACAGCTTCACTTCGGTCCCTCACGTGAGGAGACACCAGTGTCGGTGTGTTCGCCGCCTCTGGCTAGCAGAGCGGCTACGCTAGCTAGCGTTAGCGAAATAACAAGTAGTATTATAGAACTTTAATTTGCTCGCATTCGCTGATCAAAACACCTTGGAAATAACCTAATTCGGACACCCGACTATGTCCGAACCTTACCAATGGTACAATTAAGTTGCACATTGCTCACAACTTAAGAAAATTAACTCCTTGTTACTGCTGTTATTGTTTGGCACTGACTTCCTGCTAGCATGCTGACGCCATGCTGCGTTCACGACACACGTAGAAATTGTAACAATGAGCTTTATTCACTTTACCTTATGGGCGCGAGCAGAAATATGTATTTATATGCAAGTATACAACGTATTATCAATACACATAGATAAAAAATACATTGCATACAAGACCGGTTCAAAGAGAGTGAGTGGGGAAAAAACGGTTGCGCACAAACGTTTTGGCAGATCCTGGGGGTGGACGATATTTTGTTTTTTGTTAATATTTTTATGTATAATAAAACAGGTGTGACTGTGATGTGTTACCTGGGACTGTATGTCTGTATATGCTGTTAATGTTGCTGGGAATGCTCTGAGACGTGTATGTTGTTTTTTTTTTATGGAAGTTAATGTGTGCCATCAGACTTTGAATTCGAATCCCTAACTCTGATTTTTTAACCATTGAAATCGGACTTACAATTTTAAAAGACCTTGAATTTCTAGCACTGATTTCTTTCGCCTCTGATTTTTTCCATACCTTAAAAATGAGTGTAAAAAATGTCTAAAAAAATTCAGTGTAAAAAATAGAAAAAAAATCAATTTAAAAAGTGATAAAATCTGTGCCACCAGGGGGAAGCAACTGATCCCTGTTGTGTGTGATGGCTTTTCCATGCTTATGTTTGGCTTGTAGCAGTTGGAAATGTTCGGTGCTCAACAACAACTCTAGAGGTGTCATACACATGTTTCTAACCATTTTGGCAACACTAAGAACCTTCTCAATGTTCAGAGACAAACACTGCTGCACTACCACTACAAAGTCCCTTCCCTTTTCATCATTGTCTTCAGGGTATTTTATAACTGTATACAGGCTTGTTAGCGCCACTAAATATAACAATCGGAAATTGTGAAATATATACTACTACTACGACTACAAGATAAGTGTGAATAAGACCAGCACTGAGACACCAATTCACTGTCCAACACAGACACCCACTGACTTCAGATTCAAAACAGTTCCCTGCCGATCAGCACACAAATGGAATGTTTTTTAAGATTATCTCACAATTATGACTTTCGACTGTTTTGTTGGGTTTTTATAGAGCCAAAACATCATTGCCATTGTCATCTTTGAGAATCATAGTTTGGTGGAAAACCTCCTCTCAACACTTCTTCTCAGTCCCATCCAAACTTATATTTGACATCTTTCATGTTCTCTTTGTACACAGTGTCAAAGTACTCTGCCTGAGCCACCGTCAGTAGGTTTTTCCAGTCTCCCACAATTCCTGAAACACAACATGGGACAAAAGAAAACAAAGTTCAATAACCACAAAGAGAAATGCAATAAATGATATTGTCTTCTTCTTCAGAGGGCAGTGTGTCAGTGACAAGATACTGTTCAGTCCAATATCAAACCTCAGCCGCGTGTAAAATAACAACAATAAGAAACAGTCCCACCTTTCCTGAGAAATTCAGACTTTCCCTGGTCCATGACTTCAGTGGGGACGACAGAGTAGTTGGACATGTTGTTCTTCTTCATGTTGTTGAACAAACAGCGGTTGGAGATCCTGTGGATCACCTCGTCATCCGGAGACTTCCCCAAGAAGTGAGCGAGCCCGACCACAGAGGCCTTCAAGTCCTGCACCACGTAGAGACACAAGTCATCTTGTGTTCCACTGACAGCGTGCTGTTCTGTCCCTCTCACCGTGATCATTTCTTCGTAGGAGACGTACATGATTCGCTCTTTATCAGCTGCATTCAGCCAGCCCTTCACATGGTCGAACCATGAGCCAAAAAACACTAGAAGGCATGAACGTCAGCAACATTGCGCTCATGACAACCAGGTCCATTATGATCATATCATGACAATAACCAATAACTACCTTTTCCAGAGAGGAACTTGTCCAGGAACTGGCTCAGTGGGTTGGGGTCAACCAGGAAGGAGGCCATGTTATGGAAATGGTAGGATGATGTAAATACATCCTTGGGGTTCCTCATGACGTAGATGACCTGCAGTGGTCATGTGACACTTAACACTTGTCTTATTAACCTGTCTCGTGTGTCATGAAAGGTTGTTTCACTTCCTGTCACACTGAAATGTCCTAATGACCTTTCACCTTTGGTTTAACTTGGAAGAAGGACGGCGGCATCATGTTGTAGTGGTAGTGAGAGGTAAAGACGCGTGGAGACGGCCTCTCATCCAGGTTGAGGGCCCATGAGTTCTTCACCTCCAGCCAGGGAACACGTTCCCAGTTAGGAAGAGTCTCAACAGAGGCTGGGTCTCCATCACTCAAGATCAGAGGAACGAGCTCCTGCATCCAGGTCGTACCTGGATGACGGGCACAGAACCTTACATGTTGTTGGAAACCAATGGGTCTTGGACAATCTCTTGATGCAGGAGCAGGCGTACTGGTGTACTACACGTACAGTATATTGTGAATCTACCACTCAGTATGTAGTATGCAGTATACACTGAGGTAGTATGTTGTATGTAGTATGTGTGGTGTACTTGAATGTATCACATGAAGGGTTGAACCTGTTAACAATGACGGTGTGTGTGTGTGTGTGTATGGGGGGGTCATGTGATGTGGGGAAACATACGGGGGCTTCAGGTGTGTGGGTGTTGAATAAAGTTCCGGCTAAGTCAGAGCACAGTTTGTCCCCCATCATTTTTGGGATTAATCTTCATAGATACTAGAGATACTACAGTATGTACTGTAGAAGGCAGTTTTAAAAGGCCCCATAGACGTCACAGTAGGATGTGGGTCAAAATGATCATAGTCACGCTGAGCACAAGTGAAATACACTTGTTTGCATATTTCACTCTGAGTGAAACAGAATTAATTTACTGAAAAAAAGACATAACTGAAACTAACTGGTGTGCTGTGGTGGGTACAGAAGGAATCCTAAAGAAAAGTGATAAGAGTGTACCCCCCCCCCCCA
>CAAKHB010001823.1:86221-143076 GCA_901007665.1 Aeoliscus strigatus | reverse complement strand
CAGAGCAGTTGATGGTTTACATTTAAACTCCTGCAGGTTCATTTTCTTACATTTACATACAAGGATTACAACGTTTCCAATGATGCTATACATAGTCTGTATGTTGTCTGATATATGTCATATTTTGGAGAAACACATCAGCAATCATAGGACACCAAGGAGACGTCTGCATTTTATTAGTCGGTCCATATGTTCACTGATAGCAAAGCAACTAACTGGACCCTTACGAGTAGTGTTCTGTCAGCAAACATATACAAGATGAATGTTGAATGGATGTCTAATTTCTTGATTAAATATTATTATGATGGAGGTTTGGTGGAATACCTGCAGCAACATCAAAAACTTGTGTTGTGTTTTCATATATGTGACAAATTGGAAACAGTCAGGTCATAAATCTATTCAAGGAAACAAAAAAGGGAAATTGGATGTTAACATGATAACAAATGTGTGTGACTGATCAAACCTTGTTTCCTTTAGTCTCACTGTGAATAGCATCCAGGGGCAAGGAATAGACCGTCTATGCTCCTTAAAAGAGGCCGAGGTGCAAGGATGGATCAGGCACTCCCCAGCCTGAGCTCTGCTTCAGACCCGCTACAACCAGACAGTGAGGAGCTCCAGCACCGAGTGGACTTCTTCAGGAAGCTGGGCTACTCTCTGTCAGAGGTGAATGCCGCTTTGGGGAAGCTGGGCTTAAGTACTGATACCAACTCCATGCTTGGAGAGCTGGTTAGGAACAGGACCAGTACAGCACCCTGCATTCCCAGCTCTGACAGTGATGAGAAAGGCATCCAAAGAGACCTTCTGCTGTCTCCGAGCTGGGCCCTCAAAGTCTCACCCCAACATGTGGACAAGAACAGCGCTGACACAGAACTGAGGCCCGTTGTTATTGATGGTAGCAATGTTGCCATGAGGTAAGCACTAATGCCGTTTTTTGGTTTCTTATGACATTATGGACATTTTTCACTGAAAACATCAAATTTGTACATTACCACTGAGGTTACACAGAATAGATACACCAGTTGTAAAGCAACATTTTTTGGAACATGCAATACTTTGCAATGCTGCCATTCAACTCTGATACTGTCCTCCAACATTATGTCAGTCTCAAGGAACCTCTACTAAGTAGATGTGGAGGTGACAGACACAATATGCAAATTTTTTTCATAAGATGGACAGGTACCAACACAGTTCAACTAATTCCACTATTCATGGTTAGTTAAAACTCATCGCTTTCTTTTTACAGCCATGGTAACAAGGAAGTGTTCTCATGCCGAGGCATCCAGCTTGCTGTTAACTTCTTCCTGGACAGAGGTCATAGATCTGTCACAGTGTTTGTTCCGACCTGGCGCAAGGAGCAGCCAAGACCTGATGCCCCCATAACGGGTGAGGACGCAAGGAAACAAAGCAAAATTGAGATCAGCTAAAGATTTCTGTTATATTATTATTAATATTATTATTAAATGAGCAGCTCATGGATAAATGAGGGTTTCCACATTGATTGTCAGATCATAGCATTGAGTAAAGAACTTCTTTTAGCCCTCATTCAGCTTCACTACTGAAACAGATGCACACCAGGAGGTGTTGGATGCTGACCCATGCAGCTCATATGACATAAGTCATCAGCCAGCTAAGATCAAATATGCTCCTCATACACACATGATAAAGGTCACATTTGACTCTCGCTGACTTTCTGCCAATAAAGAGCCATGACGAGGATGTTTTTGAGCATCTACAAATGTGTCCCAGTTCAGACATTGTGTATTTTAGGCTTTTTCATCTAATGTCATGTTTGGAAGGTCTCCCATTTGCTCACTGGCAGCGATTGAGACAAATATCAACAACTCTCATCATGTTTGTACAAAAAGATTAGGTGAGGTAGCCAGCATCTTCTTTTCCAAAGATAATAATATACGGGAAAAGCACTTATTAAAAACTTTGCACCTGTCCTTTGTTTTTCAATCTTATCTGCATCTCTGTTCACAGGCAGAAATGAGATGAGAGGGTAGACACTGCTGCTATTTTTTTTTCTGGTAGAAATGATACAATAAACAAAAGGTTTGCAAAGCTTAGTCTAGCATAAGACCAGATCAGAATCAGAAAAAAATGTATTGTCCTAGCAGTTGATACAACGAGGATTTCTCTCAAAAATGACAATAAGATAAGAAAATAAGACAAAATCCAAAAATAAGATTTACAAAGAAATATTACTAAAGAAATATGAAAATAAATGAATTATGAACCACTAAGTGAATCTGCTCCTGTAGCTGGATACACCTGTGAGTCATTCGTTCTTAGAAAACAGATATGGTACCAATGTCACTTGAGGCAAATCTGCTGAACTCATGTCAAGGTATGAGTCAATATACTTAACTTCATAGAGCACAGGGCTATCCAAGCTACCATATGTGCTGAAACTACCAAGTGCAGGCCTACAATCCACCATCTGACAGTTTTGTTTGGATGTTGTAGTAGCACACACAAACAAGCTGGACATTTCTGACAGCTGAGCTCACGATTCATACCAGTCTAAAATCTGATATCTCAAGCGATAGCTACCCAGTGAAGGGCAAACCATTCCATTGAAACTGATGCATCATCATGACTCCCATGAGTTAGTAATGCTACAGCATGGGTGGAGTAATCCAAAGGTTCTCTTTTCATGAACAAGGAAGTAAAATTCAGCCTTCAGTTAATCCATGGAAAGCCCCATCAGGAAGTACAGCTGTGTTTTTTCTTCCACACCTAGGTTACTTGGTGTGAGTGTGCTCAACTGCTGACAAAAGAAAAAGGTTAATTGTTCACAGTCACCCAGAAAAGACAGTTATGGCTGTGTTTGCACAAGTTATGACATGCTCGTTTTTAACACGGATGGCTTTGACTTTGAAAAATGTCTTGACTTTCTCTTTTCGTAGCTGGATAATGACACTGGTGTGTCTCATGTATGTTTCCCTTTCAGATAAACAGATTCTAATGGAACTTGAAAAACAGAAAATAGTGGTCTTCACTCCATCACGTCGTGTCGGGGGGAAGCGAGTGGTGTGCTATGACGACCGGTTTATTGTGAAGCTGGCATATGAATCAGACGGTGTGATTGTATCAAATGACACCTACCGGGACCTGCAGGGAGAAAGACCCGAATGGAAGAAATGCATCGAGGAGAGACTCCTCATGTACTCCTTTGTGAATGACAAGTAAGCAATCAGACTTTCTTCTCCTGAGCTTGTTAGATTGTGTTCTTCTGCTCTAGTCCCTTGCGGGTGTAATTAGCAAAACATAATCATGCTATGTCATAATTAAATTGAATAATCTGTATTCTTTTTTTTTTCAGGTTCATGCCTCCAGATGACCCTCTGGGCCGTCATGGCCCCAGTCTTGACAACTTCCTGAGGAACAAGCCTCTGCCCACAGAGCAAAAGAGACAGCTCTGCCCGTATGGTGAGTTATGATCAGCACACAAGAATGAATGTGGTTTAATGAGATGACCCACAGCAATTTTTGTATGTGTGTTTTGTTTTCCCTCAGACAAGAAGTGCACTTATGGTATCAAATGTAAGTTCTACCACCCAGAGCGGCTAAACCAATCCTACCTGTCCTTGGCTGATGAATTGAGAGAGAAAGCGCAGATTGCATCCGTAAAAGAAGACAGAAACTCCAGACAGCTTCAGTCAAATTCTGGGCCTGTTCATAACACAACTCATTATCCGCAGGATTCTAACGCAGAGTACATCACAGACCATAAACCTCCTCTGTGTCCTGTTGAAAATACCCCGATGTACTGGAATGACCCTAGAAACAGCCCAAGTCATACATCTTGTTCTGCAGCAGGGGACCAAAGTCAACAGGACTGGCCTGGGTTGCCCTCGCTGCCAAATCATTACTATACTTACACCCATCATGAGTACGTTGATTCTGGCCTTGGCTCATGTGAAAGCCAGTATTCTGATGTTCCACATTGCCTCAGCAACTCCCAAAGGCTCCATCCCCAGTTGCACAGTTCCCTCCCTGGACCCAGACATGTCTCTGCGCATTTGGAGAACAACAACTGCAGCCAGTCCTGTAGGTGCTGTTCCCACATGATGCCCTCATCGGCTCAGAGGCGACCTCAAAGACACCGCGCCCCTGAGGGTCAAATAAAATCTGAAACTCTTCCTCCTCACATGTTCTCATCTCAACAACACGGCCTCCCCAGTCACCTTCAGTACAGTGGACCCCTTGACCATCATCAACGTTATTGGTCGGATCCCTGTCACGTTCTCCTACAGCCTAGCAGTAACAGTAACAGTCTTCCGACTTCAGGCCATTCTTCTTATCCTGGCAAATTTCCTTGTTCCTGGAGCCATCAACAGCTGTTTCCTGGTACGTTTGACCCGCAAAGGTTGGAACTCCGCAAGAAACTGTACGCTATCTTCAACCCTCACCAGGTGGATACGGTTATGGAAATGTTCCCGCATCTGACAGATGCTGAGAAACTGGCTGCAGAGATCTTCAACCTGAAGACTCAGAAAGGAATATTCTGGTAATTTCTGCTCATCTCTACATCTGACCTATTTTTAACGTCATACTTCAGTAGGCCTCATTACTTCCTGCTGAAAAACACACATCTGCCGCTGTGATTTTTTTTTGATTGACTTTGTGTTATGCAATTATGAAAGTGCAGATTGATTTGATTTTCATGATAAAGAATATGTGTATACATATATAATATAATATTTCTGTGATTATATAAGAAATATAACCTTGTTATCCATTTTCTGGATGAAAAGTGCCCTTTAGACCAAAAAAGTTCAGACTGAGTTTCTAGAGGTTTGACTGTTGATGCATATTGTGTCAAGTGGGATCAATATTTAATCACAATATTTGAAATATAAGTTCTCATACAGATTTTTTTTTGTAGTAACTTCTCTGTACTATTCCATTTCATCAATAGTACAAGTAGTTCACTGCCATCACTAGCTGAAATCCAGCCAGACCTTGAAATCAGGAAAAAATACTTTTATGTTGTATTTGTTATCACCTTTTCCTGTAAATCACTTTCATTTCATGAAACATCCTTATTTCCTGTAACTCTACACGTTTGTTACTGTTAGGTTAAAAACATGAAACTGATGACTATAATCTGTGGAATGTAGTTCTCACGATATTATCACCCCCCTTTGTAAAGGTACATAAAACACAATTGTGTTGGAGCTGAGCCGACCTAATATAATGGATGATGAAATGTGTATGTCTCTTTTTTCCAGGAAATAAGCAAACTCCTTCTCCCTCCTCATAACACATTGACTAAACTCCCCCTGTCCAAATCACTCCTACACTGCTAAAAAAAAGTAGGGGAGAGTCCAAAAGTTAAACTCTCCTGGTCATTGCAAGCCTGAAAACATGAGAAACTTCTCTTAAACTACGACAGATACTATCTGATGCATTTCTTTTTTAGCAATGATCTATTTTAGTTTGCTGGTCACCTGTTCTTTTCTGACATCTTTAGAAATGTGATAAATGATAGGCCATCCATGCAAAACATCCAGAGAGAAGCATGTAATTGTGCAAACATGGCAGACAGTTATTGTCGACAGCAGAAAAAAAAACTGCTTCTGTGCGTTCCAGAGTGAGTAGAGTGGGTCGTTTTTCATAATTTGACTCTGAATTCTAAAACACGTTCTTGTTTGTTCAGAGACTTAAATGCTTCTGCATCTTCTTCTGATCATTTTCCCTGTGCAGTTATTTGAGTCGCTGTACTGCCCACCATCATAATGTGAGCATTCTTACATAGGCAGATAAGATATGAAGATGTCAAATGTCTCTTACAATCACACTTCACGTTGAAAACACCTTCCGGCTTTGAATTCACTTTATCACAAAACATAAAAACCAAGGCTATCATTGTGCAACACGTTGCATGGAGCCCAAAGCTGCACCCGGTGTTTTAAGCAGTAAACACACCAAAACACCACATAATGTCTTGTTCAAAATGAGAATGCAAATATGTGGATTCATGTGTGTTGAAATGTTTTATTTTGAATACTGCACATTAACCCACACAAGATAAAAAGTGTTAATGCAAATATAGTATGTACGTTCATACCAATATTTACCTCTTTGTAAAAAGGTGCCAGTTCCATAACTATGGTTACAGTTCTATTCTACATTCAGTTGGTCCTGTGTTACTGCGTCTCGGGCGTCCCAACATGACAGTCGGTATTTCTGTCATTCCCAGGCCATCAGTAGTTTGTGAAATGGTACAAAGGCACCATAGCCAGGCTTACTGCACAAAACAGAAGCACAGAGAACAATTAAAAGTCGCTTCCTTTACAAAGCACCTGAACAAAACAATAGAAAACGCAGACAACGGTACTTACCGTATGCTTACAAGTATGTTGCGTATTGTATCAGACCATGGTCATTGTGAATGCTCTTCTCTGATTGGCTGGTGGCCATGCGTTAAAACCGTTTAATGTACACGTAGTCCAGCTCATGTTTAACATTTCTAATATCCATCCACAGCACAACCTGTTACACTGGCAACATTAATGGCACATTAACGGCACATCAAAACGTAAATGAATGGTCTTATATCTGTTTCTTTGACAAATGATGATGGTATAAGCGGGTGCTTTATTTATTTATTTATTTATTTATTTATTTATTTCAAATAAACGTGGTATAAGCGGGTTAGGTGTGCATTAAACAGTTTTAAGGCACTTTGCAGAATCACTTATATCAGTGATTCCCAACCCTGATCCTTGGGGAAGACATTTTGGATGTCACCCTGCTCCTACACAACTGATTGCAATGAACAATCTCTGTGGAGCTCTGCAGAGGCCTGACGACAAGCTGTTGATTTGTATCAGGAATGTAGGAGGAGAGTGACATCCAAAACAAGCCAGGCAGGACTTATAGTTCATTTGCATATTGTGTTTCCCTACTTGAGCAGAAAGTTTGTTTCAAACCACAAACTGTCAAATGTGTAATGGCTGCAAGGAAAATGACTCCCAACATCACGTTGACACTTCACAATGTAAATATTGTAAAGTGAGCCTCCCAAACTAGTCAGGCCAGGAGGTATTAACAAAAGTACTGCAGCATGATGCATTCGTTCACTTAGGAACATAATTTCTTCACATCCTTTGCAAATGATGTTTTGATGTAGTTTAAAAACAGCATGGAGAGCAGAAGACATTGAATCATATGAGTGAATGGACTGTGTACATCAGAATGAGGATGAGCACCAAATGATAATGATTAAATGTTTTATTATACCTGTAAACGAGAAACCCACAGTGAACACGATAGAACGCCAGTGTAGGGCTAAAGGTTAGGTTGCATGTACTGGCATAAATTAAACTAATTTTCTTGCTTTTGTTTACTCAGGAAACAAATGAGATCAGTTACCATTCAAAGTAGTTGTATCCCCTGTGGCTGCCATCATGCAATCCATGATCAGGTGTCTGTAGCTCCACCCCAAGGTGTAGATCTGCCTCCCCCTGCAGGTGGCCCACGAAACGAATGGTTCCTGTGCTGATGCGTCCTGATGGCAGCATGATTCTGACCAGGTGACCCAGCTGCAGGTCCATGGGAGAGTGGGGGACAAAAACTCTGTGGCGGCCCTGGGACATATTCCATGATCTCACACTGGATAAAGAGAGAATTTTTATTATTATTATTATTACACTACAATTCTATAAAATCTTCTCATATGGACATTTCAGACAAGAGCCAGGTGATGCAATGCTGAGCGTACATAAAATATTATTGAGAGCGATGGTCCAAGTATCAACTTGACTTTGATTTGTTGCCAAAGGTCTTAACTTTTGAAGAGGACTAGTTGTTAAGAATGAGAAGAGTATGTCAACAGCTAAAGGGTGTAAGTTGTACCTAGTGATTGACGATGAGGAGGCAGGTCTTGAGCTCAGTGAAGATGGCAAGGATAATTCGCTGACTGTGTAGCTTCTTGGTGACATCATCTGTGAGCTGCTGCATGCTAATTTCACAATAAAAGCTGTTACCCTGGTAACAAAGGTATTGTACTGGAGAGTATAAATGGACTCATTCTGTGTACCGACTTGAACACTCCTCGAACACTTCTCCATTGTCTGCTCCTGACTCTCCGAAAGCATCACAACTGGACACTTTCACTAATGCTCCCGTCTGAGAGGTGAGCTAAGGGGAACAAGACCAGTTCAATCAGTCAAACACAGCAGCAGAGGAAACACCATGATGTGAAGTTGTCATGAAAGAAGTCACCAACAAAAGCACACATATTCCAAAGAACACACCTGTTTGTAGAGCACTTCCTGTTTTCTACGCAGTTCCGCAAACCTTTTTTCCCATGATGCCCTCTCACAGACAATCCTGGTCTTCAGTAAGAGGATCTCTTTCTCAGTTTTGGTCAGTCTTTTGTTAAGGGAAGGTGTGTGATCGGGGCTGCCGGGTATGGCTGCACTCACTTTACCTTCAAAAGCTGAAAATAAAAAACAAAAAAGAGGTGTACACTGACTGCACTAACCGGATATGAAGCAAACGTTAACTATAGAGGATGTTCAAGGTTTCTTTGTACTACTGCCTCCACTTATACATGTCCACTGAAATTCTATGGTAATACACACCAGACTATCTAAACCAAAGTTAGATGAATAAAGTATTCAATTAAAATGATTTAATCTGATTACAATTGAGTTGATTTTTCAAGCTTCTTACCCGCTCGCTGTTTCAGTTGGCAGGATGTTTCCTGTGTAAAGTGTTGTTCCCGTGGCAAGAATTTGATTGCATTGTATGGGCATATCTGAAAATGCAAAATAAATATCAAAACACATACATATTCCAGTTTGGACACAGATCATTCATCACCCTTACCCAAAGGAACCTGCAGGTGCACAGTATTCCCTTGAATGTCCATGTAAACATGGTCCACAGGCTGTACGCCATCACCCTGAAGAAGGATTACCTCACATTGTTGTTCTCTGACTGGGGAATGAAGAAACACATGACATAATACATCTGCAGTATATGCCAGTTAAAGGTGAACTATGTATTAGTTTTATTAAAAGCTGTTTTTAAAAATAATAATAATAATAATAATAATACATCCACAGTGCTTTTAGAGGGGCATAGAATGAAAGTGTAGCTTTTACTGAAAAAATCGTATGAATGAAGTACTTCATATTTTTTGACGGGTTCGACAGTGTGTTTATGTTTCCATGTACATTGGTTCATTGTGAGCTGACAGATTCGGTCTCTGTGTTCGACACAGAAGGAGTCTGTAAGTCCTGTAGCAGCAGCTTCACAGCCTCTGAGTTATGAATCACAGAGGTTGAATGACCGGAGAAGAACAAAAACCAGAGTCAATATTGGAGAAGCAGATGCTGGTTGGACTCATAGAATGGATTTCCTTGGACATGGTGACTTTTCTCCTCGATCGGTAAGAAGCTAACTCGCTAGCTAACTTAGCTAACGTTACTTGTCGACAAATCCCTCTTCAACAACTTGTAACTTCAACGTTACTTGTTTTCATTCTATGACGTTGACCCTAGATATGACGTTATTGACGTCCAGTATTGACGGTTCACTTTCACCACTGCAGTAAGTGTCTGTATATTCTAGATATTTGTATTCACACAGGTCTCATAGTCGACCATGAACATACTGTGAAGGTCCGTTGAATATTGTCAAATCATCACACCAATCAGAGAGAATCCTACGCAGACAGGATGGAAAGAATGAATGACAGCAGGCTGGTGATAGGTGGTTGTTATGGATATGCAATTCCAATGCAAACCCACTAGATGTCAGTATTCTGCCAATCTTTACATAGTTCACCTTTAACTGACCGATTCTATACAGTATATGTACTTAACAGTGGGATTAAAATTCTATTTGGTCAAGTGAATTTTTAAATACAATCCTTTCCGGGCTTTGACTCCACAAATACAACAATCATTGAAGAAAGAGACAGACAGAGCTGGACACAAACCTTCAACAGAGGACAGGACAGTCCCAAGAGAGGTCATTAGGAGATTGTAGCTCTCATTTCAGTTCATTGGGCCTCCGTCCTGGTCCGTGGTGAATGCTGGCATTGCGTATAGGGCTTGCTGACCTGTTGCTATGCACCAGTCTGTATGAGCGGTGCTGCTGACAACTGCTGGGCACGTAAATCTCTGCTAAGCCTCTTAGTCGCAGCGTTGCACAGTCCAGGTGCATCAAGGTCTCTTATTTTGGTTTGAGTCGTCTCTATAAACAGAGTGAATAAGCCTTCACATGCACTGCAAGTCTTTCTCCCACATAAACATGAAAGTTTGACAGAGTTTGAGAGCAAATAAACAGAGGTTAGGATCAAATTGTGCTTTCTCTTCTTTTTCCCATTAGTGAGATTTTCATGATAAAAACAGTGATATGGTGAATAGATAGAACAGTGACACCTGACAGAAGAACACATATAACAACAGACAATAACATAAAATGGTTACATAGATTTAAGTGTCAATTGTCCATGTCCATGGGGGAGGGGAGATTGGTGACAGAGGAGGGGAAGGAGAAAGTAAATCAATAAATAATGAAGTAAATAACCGTAAATAATGTGTTGACATGATACCATTCATTATATTATATAACACAATATTATAATGACAAGTTTATAATATAGCATAACAGTACAATCCACACTAGTTTTTTACAAAGGTGGGGCTTTTTAAGGGTGGAAATTAAACACACTCATAAATAAAGGAAATTCATTTAAGCAAATATGATACAATAAAGTGCAAATATTTATTAATAATTAGTAATTAATAATAATTTAGTGAATAAAAAGACAAATAATAAACTGAACAAACAATCCATCTTTGGTAAACATTTTCAGGTTCCTCAATCACATGCACATAACACACTGCTTCCAGCAGGTGCACTAAGGCCACGCCCCCAATCGCTCCCTCCATCACATGCACAGGTGATTGTAGAACCCTGGACTACTGAGGACACATTTTTGACTACTTAAAGTGCAGTAAATTTTGATGATATTATGCTGTAAATATATTTGATGTATTAGTGGTTTGAGGCATTCATGTTTAACTTCAAATATGTTTAACTGCCAGTATCATATGACAATGTATTCATGCAGTCGAGCTGATAGCTGTTAGCTGATGTTTGAGTTAGATGCTAAATGTAAGCTATCGGTAGTACCATTTCATTGACCATTCTTTGAATATTTCCAAAATTTCTCAAATTACTATGGAAAGTTTCCAGCCCTTTGCAACCCTTCTACCCTCTCAAATAGCTTTTCCAATTATCTCAGTTGTATTTGTTTAACCGCAGTATACCCGAATACTTTGACCTGTCCATTTAATATCCCTTCAGTGTGTGCAATCAAACTCACAAATTCAGCTCAATCGGCCCCCTTTGATGGAAACTTCCAGAAGAAGTCTGACCTTCTTACCGAGCTCCTCAGAAGCTGAATCCTTGAATCCATGATCTTGTTCTATCTGTACCCAAACTTTCAGAACATATCTGGGTTAGAACATAGATCAACTAGTAATACTCACACCTTCACCAACACAGAACAACAAAACGGACTGAGGTCTCTTCAAGTGATTGAAGTCCTCCTGCTGAACTGTACAGTCACAACGCATCCAAAACAGACAGTTTATTATTTCTGTGCAGCACCAACACTTCTCTCCACGGACAGTTTGTGGACAGAGAAAAAAAGTCCAGCCCTCTTTAGGAGTTCCCTCTTTTGGCCATCACTGGGTAAAACAGAGCTAAGCTATTTCGTTGGTACTGCTCTACTTCTCACTCAAACACTCTCCCTTTCCTCCTTAGGATGTTTGTGTGTGCAATGCAAAGGACTGGTGGAAACCCAGTAAACAGAACGTGTAAACTCATTTATGTTAAAATGAATTAATGACAGCTGGGATCAGCTCCAGCACAAATGTGAACCGTAACCAGAGCACGTGGGAGAAGATGAACGAATGAATACATATAATACATATTCCTCTGTGTTCTGTCAGATTAATATGTAGTTACCACCTGGATAAATAACACATCTATGAACTGAGACCCTTGTGTTTAATCAAATATGACTTTTTCCACCATCTGCTTTCAATGTAATCTCACAGATTTGGATTCAAGATAATATATTGGAATTCTATAACAGTATACAAATATCTGTAAATGGGACAACTTCGTACTTCGATGTAAACATATAACAAAAAGAATCGTTTTATCTTGAATGATGAAACTGCCGTGACAAGAAAAGGGCTTTTCTCACTGAATTGTGTCTTTTGTGTTGTTCTCTAAGTTTCTACGCGTCTAAGGCCACAAAGGGGTAATTGTAGTGTGTGGGGAATTCGTGGCTGCTGGAGTGAGGGGGTCTGATTTCACATTGTGCTCAGCCAAAACCAACTGGGCTCCACATACAACCTCCCAACCAGGAACTGAAATATTACCTGTCCAGAAGAGGATTAATCCATCATGTTATTTCTTTAATAGCTGGGTGCTTGGCTTTTGTTAATTGTAAAGAAAGAAACTCAACACTGCAACCTATTGTAATGAAATATCTTCTTTATTGATGGAGGGAAGTTGTATTTAAAGATTATGTATATAGTGAGGTCTGTGTTTTTACAGATCACTTAACTCTGTAGAAGTACAAGCACTGCATTTTTTTGTTATTTTTCTTTTTGTTGTTGTTGATGTGTGCCTCAAAATGTATCCATTTTTGTTTTGTTTTGTTTTGTATACATGAGTCATTAGCACATATTGTGATACCCACCCACAGCGAACATTTAGTCCCCTCCTCTCACACTCGTATAGCTGTGCAGGTGAGAGTTTCCACTTATTACGTTTCCATTACAGCACCGTCAGCAGGAAGCGAAGGGGGAGGTGACAGAGACAAATAAAGAAAAAGAGGGAGACTCATTTACTTCAACCACAGCTGACACAAACCTTCCAACTGCATAACTGGTAAGTGGCAGGAGCACTTGTTTTTCATGAATTTTGTCATTATGACTTCAGTCAAGCTACAGTTTTGAAATTTGTGTGAATGGAAGGTGATGCCCAATGTACGACTTCACTCAGCAAATTCTACTGCAGGTGAAGGATGAGTTATAGGCTCCGATATGAAAAATGTGTCTTTGTAAAATTGCTATATTCCGTTTGACCAGTAAAAGGCATGAGTGAACTGTTTGATCAGCTGAAGAATTACTGTTTGAACTGAAGACTTTCTTCTGTCTGTAAGGTTGATCCATCTTGATTAGTTTTCATTCAGTCAAAACAAACCAACTGATGAATGGATTCACATCTCTGCCTGTGCACAGGTTATATTTTAGTTCTTAGTTTTTAGTTTTAGTTTGTTTCAAGACATTTGGTAAGTGTGTGCAATCTCAGCTGAATATGTCTGCAGTTCCTTTTGATAAATTTCACCAGTCCTGTAATAACAATATGCACACAGATGACTAAATACAACACAACAAGAACTGCTTTTTTTTTTTTTTTAATTAATCCATCATTTTGTCTGTGGATGGTGAAATAGCCATTGTTGTCACATACTTTCCCGACTGCAGGGCCCACAGGGGCCAATGCTGGGATCCAAGGGAGTGGGGGAAAAACAAGCAACGTTGCTCACTGATTTTCCCAGTGGGACTGACTGAGGAACAAACACATTTTAATTGTGTTCCTTCAAACACTAAAATGCATCGTATAATATGGAATCTATTACTACAGGAACAATCTTAACTAACATTTTTTGTGAGTAAACGTTTTGATTTAAGTGTCATAGATCAGAGAAAATCTATAAATGTGAAATTTTCTTTTGTCTTTTGTGACTAAGCAAACAATTATGTGATCAGTTTCACCTGAACAATTGGAGGATTGTGTAAAAAAAAATAAGGAGACCACTGATGACTTCATGCTAGTAGATCAAAAGAATTGCTCAGGTGGGTTTCAGGAAATGAGCACACAAGGGAACACATAAACCTATTTGCGTAGTTTGAATTGTACATGCAACAAAATACAATAATATAAATGTCAAATGTATAGTTCATATTTCCCCTATCAATATTTTGACAAATACTATGTCATTACAGGCTGGACATAGAACTTATCTCTCCATTTCCGTCAACGTGAGAATGGCCAAGACCACTTTTATAAAGGACACAGGTATTTTTGTTTCATTTAAAGCACTTTCAATGATCACACATTCTTACATCCACCTGCCTTGGATACCTGTTGATACCTGTTGGTTACATGTTTCTATCAATAATAAAAATACGCTGTTATAGTCTTGGACACTGGAGCCCTGCTCCAAAAGCAAAGACAAGCTCTGTTATGAATGATGACATATGCATTTCTGAACCGTTGCCAGGCACAAAGGATACACACAGGACCACACACACAAACAATATGCAAACATACATAAGCATGCAATCCGTTCTGCTTTGGTCAATTTTCTCAGCTGTTTTCCCTATTTGGATGTGACTAATAAAGATGTTTTATCTTATATTTTATATTCAAAATTGAAGGATAGCATGACTTTCAATGCTTGAATTGAATGCTGTTCTTCAGGAGCAACTGACTACTACTCCATGAGTTAAATGCCTCGTCATTGTGCCTCACCAGTATGAGCATTGCAATGTTTATCAGCTTTAATATTTACCTTTTTTATCATCTTAGATATTGTTTGACAGATAATTGCCAAAGTCAAAGCCAAAGTATGGGAATGCTGACAATTTTCCAGATAAACTAAAAAAAAACTATTAGAGAAATATAAGATATAAAACATTTTATCTGGTTTTGTTTAATTGAAAAATAGTGTATGTAGCTTAGCGGTACTTCAAATAGTACTAGCAAATAGTCAAGGCATTAAACCCAAAACCGCATCACAAAGTGAGAGTCACTCTGGATGGTACCATGAATGTATGTACAAATGTTCTCTAAATGCCTCAAGCTGTCATGTATCATTTGATCAGTGACAACCTTGACTGCAGGTGGCGCTACAGGAAAGCATCACCAAACCTATTATGATTCATCATCTGAGAGTCCATTCTTTGGTTTTCCAGACTTAAATGTTAGCCTCATGGTGGTGATGGGGTAAATGTCAGGTAATCATCAAACCCAATGTTCAACAAACATTATGTGTCATGAATCCTGCACAAACTGGAATATTTATAGAAATTGCACCTGTGCACAAGTGGTGTACAGATGGTGCTATAGACATCATGTCATGCTGATCGATTACGTTGCTAAAAAAGAAATCATCTCTACAATTATTGTTGGTGAACCCAGAGTAAATGTTTTATATAAATACACAGCTTTGCTGTAATCAACAACAGAAATATGCACATGGTGTTGTCTATATTTCAGGTAAGTAACTGCAATTCTATTTACATTATTTTAACTTCATTCACTGAAATATACATTTTTCCTTTTCTAAAATTCCAGGCTGCAGATGTACCGTCCACCTCCTTTTATTAGGACTACTTCTGCCATCAGTGTTAGTGTCAGGTCAAACCATAATGACCCCCACCTCCTCCGGCAGCCAGTTGCCCATAACTTTGAACTCAGGAATCACAGGAACTTCAGCTTCCCAGCAGCCCACCGGAAGCTCAGTAACTAGCAACAGCCAGACATCCACCTCTGGATCTACAACAACCATCCAATCCATCAGTTCCACCACCACTGGAGGTACAGCAATGACCACCATGTCCAACACCCAGTCTCCCACAACCTTGTCTGAAGATGTGCCAACAATCACAAGTCAATCCTCCTTCAGCATCACCACCAGAGGCAAAGCAACAACCCCCAATACCCAGTCCACCGCAGTCCCCACCACCTCTAGAGGCACTGCAGCCACTGCAAACACCTGGTCCACCACAGTCCCCACTACCTCTGAAGGCACAGCAACTGCTTATAACACCCAGTCCACCACAGTCCCGACAACCTCTAGAGGCATCACAACCACTGCAAACACCCAGTCCACCACAATCCCCACCACCTCAGAAGGTACAGCAGCAGCTGCAAACACCCAGTCCACCACAATCCCCACCACCTCAGAAGGTACAGCAGCAGCTGTAAACACCCAGTCCACCACAATCCCCACCACCTCAGAAGGTACAGCAGCAGCTGCAAACACCCGGTCCACCACAATCCCGACAACCTCTAGAGGCACCGCTATCACTGCAAACACTCAGTCCACCAAAACCCTCACCACATCTGGAGGCACAGCAAACACCCAGTCAACCACCAACCTAGCCACTTCTGGAGGCACTGCCACCAGTAATCGAGGCTTGGTGTCCGCTTCAATCACAACCAGCTCAGGAGGCACAGCAACTACATTTGCTACCACTACCCAAATCCCCACAAAGACAACCAGCTCCACCATCAACATGCTGTCCATTTCAGTCACAACAAGCTCTAGCGGCACAGTAACCAACACCCAAATCCCTACAAGTATCACCAGTTCCGAGGACTTGGGATCTATGGTCAACACAGTCACCGCCAGTTATGGAAGCATAGCAACCCCCACTGTCACACAGCCCCCCACTATAACTGTCACCACCGGAAGTAGAGCATCCACCATCACCCAGTCTCCCACCACCACAATCACCTCTGGGGGCACGGCATACACCCCCAGTACCCAGTCCTCCACAGTCACAACTACCTCCATAGGAAAAGCTTTAACCATTACCCAATCTCCCACAACCACAATCACCTCTGGGGGCACGGCATCCATCACCACCCAGTCTTCCACTACAACTATGACCTCTGGAGACATTGCAACTACCCCCACCCATTCCTCCACTTCTACTATGACCTCTGGAGGCATTGCAACCACCCCTACCCAGTCTTCCACTTCTACTATGACCTCTAGAGGAACAGCATCCACCACCATCCAGTACCCAACAACTACTATGACCTCTAGAGGAACAGCATCCACCCCCACCCAGTCTTCCACTTCTGCTATGACCACTAGAGGGACAGCATCCACCACCACCCAGTACCCAACAACTACAATGACCTCTATAGGCAGAGCAACCACTACCACAATCCAGTCCCCCACTACCGCTATCACCTCCAGAGGTATAGCATTTACCACAGCCTATAGTCAGACAAGCACCTCCAGAGGCTCAACACCAACCACTGATAATTGTACATCCGCCTCCTAATTTAGAAATTGTCCTCTTCCCCCATAGTTAATTCTCCAACCATGACTAAGCCCAGCTCCACCATGACTACTTCATATGTGACTAGTTTAACCACATTCACTGGTATGTTTTGTTTCACCAAATATTATAATATATCTGTGCATTTGCAGGCATTGATTCCCTCTGAAAAAAGAACACTGTTCTTCTTACTCAGTTCTTGATCTTTTATAATGACATCCATATATTTTGACAGGTGGATCAACGAATGGAACCACAAATGCCACTTCAATGGCAAGTCCATCTTACAAGAGACAACTGTATTGTGCTGTAATTGTGTACCTTCCGTATCACTACCCATTTCTTTCTGTCGAATACAGTTTTACTGTCCCTCGTTCACCTGTAACTACTCAGACTGCTACACAATGTACATCAGTCAAAATGCCACGCCCTGTGCTGCTGAGTCCTTTTGTCAGGTACAGTAGGCAGGCAAATGGAACCAAATCTGAGAAATGACCATTACCAGTCAAACTGATTTAAAACACCCCCCCAAATATGTTCTTCTGCAATACATCAGCTTATAAGAAAGATGGACATGTGCTACACTGCGAGCTGCGATGCCTCCTGCACTGATAGCTGCTTCAACGCTTCTCAGACCAACTGCTCTGTGAATTGCTGCAATTCCACCGGCTGCCTCAACGATAGTTTTACATCGATGATGATGATGACAACAACAACAGGTGAACATAAGCTACACTCATGTCTTTAACCATCCCATTTGTCATGCATATTTATTGAATGTGACATCGCCACCTAATCCTCCAATCCCTTAACATTCTCTCAGGTAGTCCACCAACAACTACACCAGTCATGACAACTCCAGCAGCAGTCAACGTAAGGACAACCTGGCTTCAGTGTTTGAGTTTGTGCTTGTATGTGTTTTGAGAGTGTACATTGTATGTGTATTTATTTCATTTTGCTTCATCTTTGTCTTCCAGCTTGCATCTCCCTTTCTTTATGACTAACTGTCAATATCAAAATGTGGAGAATTGTTGATTTCATTTCAAATTTTGATATTGATATGTAACTGCTTGTTTTCTCAGAGAAACAAATGCAGTCAGGGTACATGTACCGGCAGCAAATGCTACGAGGGTTTTAAAGACTCAATGCAAATGTGTTCCTCATTACAGATACACTGTCAGGTGAGAACATCTTTCCATCATCTTATTTATGAACAAGAAACATGACAACAACTATTCTTCAGCATCATCTTCACTGAAATATCTGATGGATGTTTACATGTCGCAGTATGATCATGAGCTTTTAGATGTGTGCTGGTCTTTCTTGCCCTCACAGCTGAAAAAGGAGAGCGTAAATGGGAACCTGAAGTGGACAGCAGGTTGCACCACCAACTGCTCTGGACAAACCACCTGCAGAGGAACTACACAGCCCCCCTGCCATCTAGAGTGCTGCAACTCCACCACAACTTCGTGTCTGTGGTTGAATGGCACACTGAACGTGCCTTCCTTTGCCACAGGAGGTCCTTCTCTTCACACAGCATTGATTGCTCCCTTGCTGCTCGCCATTGGTTTCTTGCTGTGTGACCTCAATGATTTATCTAAATGGTACATTTGATTACACTATGTTGGCAAAAGGCTCTAATACAATTTGTTTTTGTTTATTTTTTTTCATTTAAATTACCTTAAAATCAGGTTCATTTCAATCAATGAAAAAAAATGTCTGACTTGAAGTACTTGAAGTTAGACAACCATGCTTGAGGCAACACAACCATTACATCACTTCACATTTCAGTAAATGAAGACAATGACTCATGCAAATCATCATGACATATAGTATTCTCATCTCTGTGAAACATGATGCAATAGCGGATTTGATCAATGTCGTAATACTATTAAATCTTAATACAAAACTAATGATCTTGCAAATGGTTTTAGCAGGCTAACATTTGCACGGATTTGCCAAAAGAAAAAACTGTTGTCTTGAGTTTATTTTTCCCAACATCAAAATGATGTGTTTTCTCTTTTTAGGGCCGAAACATGAGTTACTTGCTAAGGTGGTTGTACCAAGTCCTTTTCATAGATTTTCATCCTTTTAAGCCATCAGATGACTAAATACAGCTATGACCACATGCACTTTATGCAGCACATACGTCTAGCTGTTATAGGGTGTTGTGAAGGTTTGCTGAAATGTTTAGAGAGTTTTGATGTTTTCATGTGCAATTTCAAACTCTGTCTGATTCCTTTGTGAGTTGTGAAAATTGTATAATATGGTATAATGCTGTCATGTAAAATGAAATCACTTTCTAATAGTTACATGTATCAGATGATCTGACAAAAAAAAGGCTAAAATGAAATCAATCTAAACGACTTTATGTCCATTTAAACTTTTATTTGACTATGTTCTAACAGACAGACATAGAATTCAAGTCCAGGGTTGTTGCTTGGCAAAAACGGAGATCTTTATCGCTCTGCCTCCTACTCATTTGCTAACTTACTGACTATGTCCCAGATCGCAATGAATGTTTGTCTGTGACCCACTTGCTTCGTCGGCTTATGACCCACATTTGGCCTTGACACCGAGTGTGTTCTTTGGCAAACACATCTACCTTTTTTGACTCAAGACTGTGTCATGCTACGCTACATTCGGGTCACTTCTAGTCCATTCAACACATGAGCCATGACGGCCTTAAAGGTGTCTTATAATTGTCCCAATTAAGTTGTCTGTCTGGTTGAGAACGTGATAAATGATTTGTCACATTGTTTCAGAAGTAACTAGGACAGTCAGAGGAAAGGTCAAGACTGCAGAAAACCCATTCAGGACCTCTGTTCTCTACAGCGAGTGTCAGAAAACACGGACCTTTGCTCCCTTCCTGGTAAACACTATACAAGAAGAACAGTTAACCTGTGGTTCCAGGTGACAGAGAATGTGTCTTTAGGTAGTGCACTTCTCACACCAGCAGAGGTCAGTATCTACTGGTGGACTATGCTATGGTGAACATAAGTGTTTGGTGATACAGTTCCAGTACTAGTGAAAGAGAAAAATGCATTGGCTTCAGTTTGGGAGTATGTTGGGTTTGGTCCCTCAGAGGAAAAACTAACCTGTCACAGTGAGTCACCCGTTCCTTGCTTTAAAAGAGTCTGGTATTAATTGTATGTATAAATATACAGAGTGCCCAAGTAATTAGTTTATTTGCTATCTTCCTCTTGCTCCTGGAGGCGATCCCAGCTGTCACTGGGCGAATGGCGGAGTACACCCTGGATCATGAGAGGGGCATCTGGGGCTCGTCCAGTTATCGGAAGGTTCCAAGTCCAAATACTAGCTCCTCCAGAGTAGAAGTGCCATGGAAGTGTCCTTGAACAAGACACTGATTTCCATTTTACAGCCATTTTACCATTTACACTTCACCACGAGGCTAATGTACAGACAGACAACCATTCAGACACACTGATGGACAATGGACTGATGGACAACCTTGGCATGGTTTTGGTGGTGGGAGGAAGCCAGAGTACCAGGACAGTCAGGGACTTTCTTGCTTTGCCACCACACATTTTTGTGAGCCTGTTTGGACACTAGTTGTTCCTTTGTCGTTGTGTTTCCTAGTGTACAAAGATCCTTGTATCTGAACAGGTCCAATTACGTAAAAGTCAACATTTCCTGGGCTGCCTTTAGAATCTCTTGTCAGTAGTGTTTCTGTTGTCGTTGATCATTCACACCGAAGCTTATGTACCTAGAGAGGTTTGATTCAACGGGTACAGGGCTCTATTTCAGGTCTTAATCCTCTTTGGGTTGAGGCTCACTTGCCAGGCACCTAATCCCGAACCAACCAAATCGAGCCGGGCCAGCCCAGTTGTGACGTCACTGGGGTGGAGGGGAGTCGGCGCGTGGCAGTCGGGTCCGGAGCAACAACAGACGAAGAAGAAAACATCTGGGGCGACAGAAATTATGTCCAATTACAGACCAGTCTGTCGTATGCATCGACCTGGGGCACATTTGGGAGTCAGACGAGTAAAACGCGGGGATTCTTTGAGGGTGGAGGCGTAGGAGGGGGGAAATTCAGTGACTTCCTTCGTTATGGACCAATCCGTCGCAATTCAAGATACTCTGGAAAGGAGCGACAACTGCGTCATAGTATCCTTTGCTGCCTTTATGTGAAGACTGGTGGGTTATTGGTGATTCTAATGAAGGATTACCACACGAATCCCTAGAACAAGACTCCTGGGCGAGGTCTGTAAGAACAGTCGCACGGTGGATGTGTATCTGAACTCGAAGGGATAACAGTCCTAAACTGTTTGGGCATGGAAATACAAAAAAGTGTCTTATTTTAGTGACACGTCGCTTTTAGACACATATAGACTTCACAAACGTCTGAGCCAACTTTTGTAGTGACACCTTTTATCCACCAGATGGCAGCTTGGTTTCACCAGCTGCAATTAAAAAAAGGCTGTTGGGGTTAGTGGTAAAGTTTCTCAACACACACACACACACACACACGCACACACACGCACACATACACACACTTATAAATCAACCATCAATGTCATGTTTTTTATTTGACACCAGCAACAAATGACATCCTTACTGACTCCCAAAAACATAGAACACTGTTTTTTAAAGTGTAATAATAATACATGATTATTACTCAACACGAAGCACATTATCAGACTCAATCTATTTGAATGACAAACTGTGGAGGTTAACGTGTCTTTAAATTTCACAAGTACACCATAATTTGCCATTGAAATTACTTTATCAGTTATTTAGTACTTGAACAATATGATTGATATTTAACAATTGTGTCTTGTTCTTTTATTCAAATCAGTTATGTTTTTATTCAATAGATTTTAATCCTGCATGGAAGCTGACCACATTATTTTATTCATGATTAGATAGTTAAAAAATTCTGTCAGGTGATGTGTTGTTGTTTTTTTGTATGTAGAATAGTACAATAAAACAGTTCTCTCTAAAATATTAATTCGTAATACAGCAAATATACATAATAGACATTGCAAAAATCCATGTAGTAAAAGCACAATGTACTGTTTGTTTACATGAAGAAACTGATCATTACTGTTTCCTTCACTAAAATGTAAACATGCTGTACAGTGTGAAGTGGTCTTGGAGGATGTAACAGAAAGCCGACTGCTGGGATTGGTGGAATCAGCAAAGGAACATGCGTGAGTGTTTAATTGGAATTCTATCTATCTAACTCTATATATGTGCTGTGTGTGCATATGTAATCATATATATAATTCATATTCAATTGATTGTCTTGGATGTTTCTTGTAGAATCTTTATTTATACCCATCGAAGGATGGCCATTACTGCTGATGATGTATCACTGGAGAACATCATTCCCATCTCTTTTGACTTTGCTGTTGTAGAAGGTGAGCATCTTGTTTTCTCATCTAAAAAAACGGACGCATTTTGATTATTAATATCCATTTAATTAGTGAGGGCCATTGACAGCACCCTTTCTTTTTCAGTTACTGTGTTTATATGCAGCCAACCCTTTGAACGAGAATATTGGCAATAACCCCTGTGTTACTCCTAACCCAAATATTTTGTCATGTATACGCCTATTGGGGTACCCATCAAAAGGAACATACATTGGTGTTCTGTGCATGTTCTTTTTGCAAGGAATCATGGTCTTTTGAGTCCAGGAAGGAGGCTCATTATTTCATAAATATAATGAAAGACATGAACATTATAGCATTTTTAGCATGCATTTCCATTAATGAAGAATGGCAAAGACGAAGAAGCACACACACAACAAAGGAATATATACAGGTAATTAAAAGAAAGACACACACAGAATAGACCTCTACTCTGAGGTGTTCAGAGTAGAAGTAAGAGACCCTCATGGGCCTAGCTGAGGCCTCCACTCATAAAATTAAATACGAAACTTGTCATTTGACGTAAAAAGTAAAACATAAAAAATAGAGCTAAAATAAAAGACTATGAAACAAACTATTTGATTAAAGGACACGTAATGATGGACTGTTTCTGACCAAGGCAGGACTAGAATTCCACACTGATGGACCTCTGTATTGTATGTTAGATTCACCTAAAGTTCCCTAACACATATGTCGTGCTGCACTTTTCTTTTCAGTGTCCTCCCCAGAGGAACTTGCAGTTGTGGGTGAGTTTTTGCATTTTGATGGAATACACCACACAACTGATCCACTGAAAGAAACTCATGATTATTTCTTCTCTCTTTTATTTTTAGGAGCGGACACCAGAGTGCGAGTCAGTTACCAGGAGGACAACTTAGAGCTCATACTCCCTTTCGGGTCCCACTCCCGACTCTTCCTTAGCGAAGTCATCAGGGCCTGGAGCGGTAGGTCAGGCTGTTGAACAAAATCCCTAAGTGCTACAAAAACTAATACTGCCTGACATTGAATTCTGCACTTAGGGTCCTCAGAGTTTGCTTGAGTCACAGGTACAGTACTGAGAAAATGACCTTGGAAGAACAATTGGAATTTACTAGAAGGACAATGTTATTTCTTACAAGAAAGTCTGAGACTGTTTTGATCAAAAGCTTCCCCCTATTGATCACTGACAAGTTGCACCATTGAAAATGATTACGTTCATGTTTTCTTTTGTTTTTCTGTTCATGGATTCTGAAGATTATAAACAATTAACATCCAGGATGACAGCGCAATATACAGACACATTTTTTTTTTCTTTCTCCAAAGGAGCAGTGGTGTGTGTGTGTGTGTGTGTGTGTGTGTCTGTGTCTGTGCATAAAGATGCACAAATAATCTGCTCTTGCCATCTTTTTTGGAAGAAACCTGCTCAGCCAGTCACACAGGGGAAAGTATGTGACAGACAAAACCACTAAATTGGACAGCAGTTTACTGGACTTCTTTAATAAATAAAACACACATTTTTGTGTTTTTCTGGGCTTGTGGATGACAGCTGAGACTAAATTTAGAGCTGGTGGTTTCTCTGCACCTGTTGTAAGGTATGACACAGATAGGCCACACAGGGAGGGGGTGGAGCTTGATGGTGCGCTCGCTTCGACAGCAAACAGTACTAGAGAGAAAAGAATGAAATACATTCGATGGTACTTCCTCTTCAACACCACTCATCAGCTACATTTCAATGGGACCTTTGGGACGATGGGACGATTAAAGTGAAAGACTTTCTACTTAGGGATGTGACACATTTCTACCCAGCAGCGGGTATCTAGGAATTCACCGGAGCCTAGTGGGGGGTTTCAGTGTGGTGAGGGATAGTTAAAATGATGTGGCACCAATTTTTTAAAGAAAGAGTATGAATGAGAAAGGTAAGCAGATAAAATTGTAGAACTGTAACGTTTTACCTGTACGTGTTTGAGCTGACAAACCAGCAGCACCGGTGGTTGTACAAACAAAGTCTGTAAAAACTAATTAATTCTGATATAAAATCTCCTTTTTTTACCACCAGCAAAAGTATTTACATTATTCATCTTAGAAATACAAATATGGCTCCACGTTGACTTAAAAATGCTCCGCTCAGACAGGATGATTTCTGGATCCATTCCATACCTGACACCCATTCCCTTTGTTTGCTTTCCTAGATGTTTGCAAGTCTCCCTCAAAGGAAGCCAAGTTTGAGTGGATCAGCAAGTATCGGGAAGCCACCAGAGGCCAGGGAGTGGTCAAAAAAGCCCTTGCACCCCTCGGCACAACGCTGACTAAACTCAGCCAGCACCGGAAAACAGGTTTGTCATTCTTGTTTCTATTTGTTGAAGTTTAGAACCGGCGTCCTCCTGTTCTTAAGGCACATTTGAAATGGGTCTTCAGGCTTCAGGTGTGACAGGATATGTTCTTCACTGTTGAGGTTCTGTCTTTACAGCTTCATAGATGAAACTGGGCAGATGAGTAATTATTACTCCCGTAGGAAAAAGCTGTCCCAACATGACAAACTGTCATGTTGATCCAACAGCCTCAGTTGTAAGATATGCATTTGTAACTGAAAGCATGCCATGTGAGTACCACATACACAATAGGCTTTTTGGTTACGTCATAAAAGAGGCGGATAAACATTCCATTCCAGCAGCTCGGAAAACTATGACAGGAGGCTAATATGCATAGCAGCATGGTAATAAACATGAGTTTGTCTGCAATGATAGGACATGTCATATACTACACATCACCATTTGTTACAAGGTGTTTAAACACAGAAAATGTAAACTTAAAAAACACGTAGTAACACAGACTTTTGGAGTAAAACACAATAACAGCAATATATAGAGTAAGACATGTAAAATGAATCCATCCTTCATTTTTCTGTAAAGGACATATGCTTTGCATGTAGCTCTGTACAGTTAGGTGTTTTGTCCTGTGACATATTCAGAGTTTCAATTTTCAATAGTATTTTTTTACACACTGACCTTAGTTGTTATTTTACTTCCTACATAGCATTTCAATTCAGTTGCATAACAAGCATGTCTTACTATTCAAATTTCCAGTTAGCTAGTTAGTACAAAACCATGCCAGCGAAAGTCAAAATATTGCTGCATTTGCAGTTTTGAACAGGTTAGAACAGATTTTATTGCAACATTTCGTAAATGTCAAAGTTATGTTCAAACAATGGCAGTGTTTATTATGCAGCTGAATTTGATCCTCATGAACTGCAGGAGCTGAACTTCCTGCGCAGCGGAGAGGGTTGTGTTCATCCCACTAACGTGTTCGTACTTCAGCCTCTGCTGCAGCAGCAGGCGCAGCTAACTCCTCCTACCACGAACGTTAGCATGGGCACATGGGCAGGTCTGAGTCGAACACACTGGACGTTGCTGTGTTCCACACTATGCGTGGGAACGGTGCGGGGAGATGTCAAGGGTGATGAGAGACTCTGGTATGAGAGAAAACATTTATACGTGTGTTAGTTTTTGACGTTAAATCACTCCGTGTAGCTTCGTTGCTAATGCTAGCATTTAGGGAAGCGTTGAATTAGCTCGCCGTCAGTTATTTCATGAACGCTAACATTAGCCAGATTTCCTGAAGGGCCATAATCCTTATTACAGATGTATTCAGATGAGCTGCTGCTAAACTGTCAAGTTTGCATTAATTAAAGCTGAAATACAAAGTTGTGTATGGGTTTATTAGCGTAACGATGCCATTTTTTTTGCTTGCGCTTGAATACGCTGATGCTAGTGGCCAATAGCAACACACCTGTTGTAATGGCTAGTTTGTGTCGTAATAACGTGGTAAAATGTGTCTTCTTTCCTGTCTGGTAATTGGGCGTTTTATTCTGTGTCTCAAACCTTTGTACATCTTGCAGAACTTCCCTATAAAGTCATTAAAAAACATTTCTGTCGTTTAGTTGTGGCAAAAAGGATTTTTCATGTAAGTAAGGAGAGGTGTAGCTGTAATTTTATGAATTCATTCATTTATGAATGAAAACTAACCAGGTCCATGTAAAGTGTAGGTTCTTGGAGGAGGTTGTGTAATATTGAACTTTGTGCAGTTGTACAGCAGATAAAAAAGCTATGACCGCCTTTGGCTGTTTTAATCTGTTAGACACAGTTTGATAAAGCATATATGTGTGAAATTACAGATATGCAATTTGTCTGTGGTTCACAGATTAGTAAAGCGCATTAGCTGGTAGTACAAGTATAAAGTGTACTCAAGAATGTAAAATTCAAGTACTTGCACAATCCTCAGTGTCCAGTCCCATATCCAGATGAAACTCAAACTGATAATGGTGTTAATATGCTATCAGGATTAACAAAGTAATATTGACAGAATTCCAGTTGAGCGTAAACATATAATAACACAATCAATTTATTATCATACACAGACAATATTTATCATAAGCCTGGCAACAGTGCTTGTATAGGTTGAGAAACTGTAGTTCAGTTCTGAGTTCAGTTCAGTTCAGTAAAACTAACGTAAATTAGTAGAAACAGCTGTAATGGTCAAAGCTAATTTTTTACTAATGATATTCCAAATGATCATGTTCTGCCAACAGGTTAAATTAACTGTGGATGTTCTACAAGCATGTAGCTAAATGCAATCTTAGAAAAGAATTTCACAGTTTGCTGATGGTTTCCTCAGCCAAACAGCAAACCGTCTCGATGGCATTTACTTGTTCGTCTAAACAATTGAATAGAAGACCTAAGAATAATGGTGGTGGAAATAATAATGGTGGCCCAAATCTTACCTTTGATTTTGTTTCTTTCTGTAAAAAAAACCCAAATAAACCTATAGTTATCACAACAGCTTCCTGTCAGATGCTGATTTTTCCTCAGTGGTGGTGGTAAGTACATACAGGTCACAGTGAACTGTTCTTTAAAACTATAGTGGTGAGAATAGTTTTTGTGAAAAACAACAACAAAAAACAAGAGGCAATCTCGCCTTGTTAACAGGTGTTTGTCATTCTAGTTTCATTGGATTTGACTTAACATTATGTTTTGCAAGATTACTATCTCTGTCCTCTGGTGCCACCCCCCATCCCAAAACACATCAGGTTTGATGTTCTTACAAATCAAAAAACCCTTGTGTTAGCCAACAAGATACCTTTTTTAAAAAATTCTGTCAATGCTTTCTCATACATGACTCAAAAATGAAGCCTGATTTAACTTTATAGGTTGATTCCCTGCCTAAAGCACCCAGCTTTCCCTTTCAGAGGAGCAAGCTGTGTTCTCTGCCAAGCAAGGGCACAGGGGCCATTCTGTCATCCTTCACACTTGCTCATTAAATCCAGCCACTTGGGATGCAGCAACTGTAACCGACAGCAAAAGACGCCCTGGATCTATTGACCACAAATACTGGGCCCACATTGACACAGTAATACATACATTGTCCTAACGCACAACCTCTTGACATGAAACTGTGCTGGTGCAGGTAGTTCTGATGGACATTTTGCGTTTTATTTTACTGTGTGTTTGTTAATAATGTACGGTAACTAACCTGAAATGTATTCATCTTCTGTACATTCTCCATCTCTTTCAAACAGAAAAATCATCAGACATAAAGGGAAATTTAGAAAAGGAGAAAAGTTCCAACACTGGTACACAGAACTCCACAGCATATTCCAATCCAGAGAGGTAAGTACTTTGTTGTAAATCACACATAGGAGGAAAAGAATATAAGTAATGTAAATTAAATTACTTTTACAGTTTTGTCCAATAATATGTATTGTAAATTAAATGTTTCTCAAAGCTAAAAAAATATCATTCCAAAAATCTATGTACCGCAGCAGTTTGGTGACGAGTTATTAAAACTGCTGGAATTCAAATTTGTTCAGTTCTTTTAAGCCGGAGGTCACTGCTGCCACACGTGGAATGGATATCTGCTCTAAGATGGAGTACAATTTTAGCTTATTCCAGCCATATTACATTTCCTCTTCTCCTCTTTGCTTCACTCACTTCTTACACAGGCAGTTTTACTGTATAGCCTGTTGTCACTGCAGCGATCACACACACTACATTATACTGCTATTATAGCAAAGTTGAATGTCTCCCGATGCCATAATTTAATTCCCTTCTTCTGTAAGAACTGTGATTTGATAAAAAGGTATCTAGAATACAAACTGGCAACACTACATGCCATCATCCTTTGTGTGAGAAAATCTGCACGACGTAGCACCAACAGTGTTTAAGATAACCCTGACACTCCCATTGTGACATCACACCAGTGTGTCAAAATGATACTGTGTCTATCTTGGTCTGTCTATACTTGCCCCGACACCTAACTGTGATCTGTCCTCCTGCGGTGTGTAGCCAGGGCAGCTCCAGTCGTGAAGACCGGGATGACATGGTGCGCTCCTCCAGCCACACCCCATCTAACAAAGCTCAGATACTAGCCATGCCGCAGTTCGGCCTGCGAGACACCCTGATCAAGTGTGAGCTGCTGAAGAATGAGGACCTCTACATTTACAGAGAGCAATACAGGTGTGTTCAATGGTTGTTATTTTTGTGTGTGTGTGTATGTGTGTGTGTGTGTGTGTGTGTGTGTGTGTGTGTGTGTGTATATACAGTATATATATGAACGTTTTCCTCAAGTTCAAGAATTAGACAGCTACCTGTTCATCTTGCTGTACCAAAAAACACAATTTACCTCGAAGACAATATCAGTTTAAGATTCTTTTCAATCTTTATTTCATTGCTGTGCAGAGTGTTATTGCAAGAGCTCACATATTAAAATTAGTAGAACCTACAGACAATACTAAATTTTACAGATTTTGCTTGAGTGACAAGTGAGAATATTTTACATTCCATTATTTTTGCAGTACCTTGCTTTTTAATTATTAATTTGTCATGTTTAACAGTGTTGGAATGACTCGTGTAGTGAGTAGAGTAGTGTGAGTCTTTTCTGTAACTGTGAACATTCAGAATGGTAAACGTGTTATGTAAAAAGGATGCATCAGTATTTGGTGCTTAATTTAGCAAAGAGCTGTGTGTGCTGAAATACAAACCCACAATGTCTACAAATTTGTGGGTCATCATATTTTCTTCTGTGCTTGATACTCTTTATCACACTTCCTCCTTTGGTAGCTCTGTGCCATGGTGGTAAACATCTTACCAATAATGCAAATGCAGAACAATTGTATAAGAAGTGAAGGTAGACGATATACTGCAGCTTGTCTTGAATGCTGTTCAAGACATGCAACAGCAAGAGCATCTCTCGTCACTCTCCTGTTTTGTTGCAGCATTTTTCTTGGCACATACAACGTGAATGGTCAGACGCCAAAAGAAAGCCTCCGTCCATGGCTGAGCTGCACACGCAACCCCCCTGACATGTACTGTGTGGGGTAAGTAACATCAAGCCTGACAAAGAATAGCAGATCACTTCTCTTCCTAATCCCATTAGGAAGACAGACGTGTATTGCACGCTCAAAGATGGATGTGGGCATTGATCCTGTTCTAAGTAGGAGAACGTGCCCACCCACAGACTCCAGCACCATGTCCTCAAATTCTCCCAATGGTGCAGCTTCCTGCTTTTGTGCAAACATTTTTTGAATGTAATAAAATTCCTAGTTGAGTACTGTGACTGAGAGTAATACTGTGCTCGTTCTGACAGTTTCCAGGAACTCGACCTCAGCAAAGAAGCTTTCTTCTTCAACGATACCCCCAAAGAGCTGGAGTGGATGAAGGCTGTGTCCGACGCCTTGCATCCAGATGCCAAGTATGCCTTAGTAAGGCGGTCTTTTGTTTCTTAAATCCTTTTTTTTCTGCTTCCAGGAAATGTTAAAAGCTACTGGCTTTGTCCAAAGTAACTTAGTAGTAAAGTATCTTTCAAGCTACTTTGATTGAGTAATGGTTCTGGGTCAGAAATGTCATGCTGTAATGTCATCCATCTTACATCTGTGTAATATTATTATGTGTTAAGTCTGGTGCTAAATCCGAACCCCAAGCATCTTATATTTTGAAACAATAACTGTTGATACATTCACAATAGATACATTTCAACACATGATGTTGCCAGGAACAGTTGAGCCAATCTAGAAAGTAGAATGAGTCTGTTTGTATTTTTGCGATCTATTTCTCTTTTTCTTCGTATTATTCGCTTTCATCTGCTTCCTTGTATGCGATTGCTGACTCATTGTCTGCTTCCTGTTCTCTTTTTGAGGCTTCTTTTTCAAGTAATTGCAGCGCTCAGAAAATGTCAGTATGTTGTATGCACAGCGATATCTATTTTCATCCACTGTCAGTGCTCTGACAAAAGCCCAGTTTTCTTCTGTATATTTGACCCATTGTATAAAAAATACAAATTAATTTTGCATTTCTGAATGTGAACATGACAAGTGCTTTGATTCTATCGTTTCATGGAATTCATGGTTCTTTTTGCAGGACTTCAGTTGTAAATATTGTTTGAAATAGAACTAGATACATTTTCCAATATTATGCAGATGTGTGACTAATGCTACAACGGCAAATGCTGCATGAAAGCACGTGGGAGGTCATTCTAAGGCCTTATTTAGACACAGCATTAACATTCCTCTTGGGTGATCCAATCACAAGTGAACTGTTCTAAGTACATCATGTCAAGGCTGGCAGTAGAATGCTTCGGCACATACAGGCAAATTTTCTTATCTGACAGGAGGCAGACATGCCTTTCCCCTGTCCTCTCTGCCAGAAATAAGCAGACAGCAGAGACGTGATCTCTTTTCTCTCATTCTGTAAGAAACAAACTGACATGATCATTGAAACATATCTCTTAACTTTAGAATTCATTGTGATATGACACTGCTGTGTCATCTCACAGTCCAGAGCTATAGAATGTTGACTGAGTGCTCTCCATGTGCTATCAATGCATTATTGAAGCAGTCACGTTTACTCAAAACCCACCCAAGATACACACTGACACCGGGGCTCCCTTCCAGACAGCAGGTTTAGTGACACATTTGTTCATCCTGAAATGAGCAGAATTTTTCCAATTTCAGGGTTAAACTGAATTCAAGCGTGAAACCTCAAAGATGTTTGATTTCTGTCAGCTAACATGAAAATTGAATTGATGGTTTCTCATGGTGTGACGTTACATTGTGAACTGATGGTCGTAAATCTCCTCATCCTTTGCTTTCAGGTGAAGTTGGTGCGTCTGGTCGGCATCATGCTGCTCCTCTATGTGAAGAAGGAGCATGCAGAGTTCATCTCTGATGTGGAGGCTGAGACGGTGGGAACTGGCATCATGGGGAGAATGGTGAGGATTCAAAGGTTCCTTGGGGGGCTAATCATTTTGACCTTAGCTTTATGTGATGTGGGAAGTCACGATGTTGCACATTGGCAGCAAATAAATTGTTGTTACTGTCAAATGTAATCATGCTGCAGTATGCGTACGTCTTTTACTCTAATGCTGAACATTCATGTCTGATGGGCTTTAACCAGCGAATGATTGACAACAATAAACAGTGAAAAGTAAACAGCCAGCACCAGCGCAGCCTTTGAGCTCTTTTTCATCTCAGCGCTTTAATCTGTGATGTGTTACATCTAAGCAGCTCCCTATTCATCATGCTATTTGGCTGAATAGCTTTTAATTGCTCTGTATGCACCTGTTTTTACTCGGCAGCCCCAGCACTGTTCAACAGATGGCTGGCTGATGATTAGAGGGAGCCTTTGTTCCATCTTTCGCTGCAGTAATGAGTGTCTATATTATGCTCTGCAGAACCATCAGGAAGATGTCTGTCTAATTTGAGCACAAAGAGATCCATCGAACCATCATAGAGCTTTTTCCGATATCATTTGTCAATCTTTTGTGAATTTGCAGGGAAACAAAGGGGCTGTGGCCATCCGTTTTCGCTTCCACAACTCTGATATCTGCGTGGTCAACTCTCACCTTGCTGCCCACATCGAAGAATACGAGAGACGTAATCAAGACTTTAAAGACATTTGCAGCCGTCTTCAGTTTCGCCAGCTTGACCCCACCCAGCCCCCACTGACCATCATGAAACACGAGTAAGAAATTCCAGCATTACAACCCATGATACACGTGCATTTCAAATTTCCATAGTAATTATTTATATGGATATTACGGAACTTGATCAAGAATAAAACATAGCTTGTAATTTTCTGTATTTTAATAGACATTGTTTAATCCATTATTGAACAGCAGTAAAATACTGTAATTTTCAAGTTTCTGCCTTAATCTCTCATCCCCACCAGTGTGGTCGTATGGATCGGGGACCTCAACTACAGGATCAGTGACCTGGATGTAAACGTTGTGAAGGAGCTCATCAGCAAGAAGGACTTTGAAAAACTGCACACGTATGATCAGGTAATACCGTTCATTTTCTTCATGACCTTGGTCTTTATTCATCGTTGCTGTTCGAAGGCTGTTACCAGCTACATGTTGTCCACAGCTCAAGAGGCAGATCGATGAGGAGGCTGTGTTTGTTGGCTTTGTGGAGGGAGAGATTGATTTCCAGCCCACCTACAAGTATGACACCGGCTCTGACAAATGGGATACAAGGTAATGTCTGACAGAGAGAGCTTATTATTATCATCAGGGTCATTCACAAACTGGTTCTACATCACATTAGCATCTGTGGTGGCTTGGCGACACCCATCACGAATCTAAGAATCTAAGGATCTCTCTCAAATATATTTATCTTTGTTGAGCAGCATTCTGCTCCCTTGTAGGAAGAAACATATACCCAATGAGTCAGTGATGCTGCTTCTTTCTGTTTCACTTATTTCACACTCTCATACACACAAAACATTGATTGTGGCTTTTTTTTTTTTAGCATTTTGACAAAAACTGGTGGTTCATATCATTTATGATTTTCTTCTTTATTTGCTGGGCTTCCAGTGAAAAGTGTCGTGTGCCTGCGTGGTGTGACCGTATCCTTTGGAGAGGAAAGCACATCGAGCAGCAGCATTACCAGAGTCACATGGCTCTGAAGACCAGCGACCACAAGCCCGTCAGCTCCCTGCTTGTCGTCGGGGTAAATCAGCCTCCTCATTGTTTTCCTTTTGAGTTGAGATTTCATTTGGCATGTTTCACTCCACTGTGCTTCACCTTTATTAACACGCTTTATGTCAAAATGACGTACATTGTTTCGCACTGATCACAACCCTTTTTGTTTCTCTAGATCAAGAGAGTAAATACTGAAGCATATAAGAAGACCTTTGAAGAGATTGTTCGCAATATAGACAAAATGGAAAATGAGTGTATTCCATCTGTAACTTTGTCCAAGCGTGAGGTAAAGTTTCCAATCACTTGTGGTATTGATTTAATTAATTTACAGCTGACACTGTTGATGTGTTAACCACCTGTAGTGAAGTGTGTATTCATCTCCTTCTACCTTCCTTTAGTTCCACTTTAAGCACGTGAAGTACATGGAACACCAGGCTGAGACGCTGACGCTCCACAATGATGGGCAGGTCCCGTGTCAGTTTGAGTTTATTCAGAAGCCAAATGAGCCCACATACTGCAAACCGTGGCTCACTGCCAACCCTCCCAAAGGCTTCATCGCTCAGGGTGAGCAGTGCACCAATTTCTTTTGATAAACAACCAGTTTCCTGTTGTTTTGTCTAAATCATAGGCTATAGGACTTGCTGGTTGCTTACAATTTAACCCAGCACATTACAGTGAACTGGATATCATATATAATAATATCTATTATTATTATTTCCCAGTTTTTATCCCCAGTAACACCTTTTAAGGTGCATTTATTATGATAACAATGAAAATGTTATTTATCGGTCAGCACCAGTAGTGACTCAAGTACTGTCCAACCAGTCCTGACCTTCACAGCTTAGTCTTATTTCTCCTTGAAATCCAGGTGCTTCTATGAACATTGACCTTGAGGTTTATGTGAATCGCTCAACGGCGCCAGAACTAAATTCTGGAAAAGAGCAGATAGAAGACATCCTGGTGCTCCACCTAGAGCGTGGCAAGGACTACTTCATTTCAGTCACAGGGAACTACCTGCCCAGTTGCTATGGCACCTCCATCCATGCACTGTGTCACCTGAGAGAACCTATCCAGGACATGCCCCAGGAGATAATCCAAGAACTGGTAGGTTCTCCCAGGTTGTCTCAAGGTATCCAGGATAGTTATTAAACACAGTTGAGACACTTTTACTTGAACTGTTTATTTGTTTTCTTCTCAAGATGTCGGTGCCTGTTACAAAGAGCTCAGCAAACACTGAAAAGCCTCTTGACATTCCTAAAGAACTCTGGATGATGGTGGACCACTTGTTCCGCAATGCAATCAAACAGGTACATGTGAGCCTTTTACCTGTATATTATAAAATGATATTGTATTACATAACAAGTTGCTGTATCTCATTTCATTTTCTAAAAAAAATGATTTATTTAAAGGTTTATGGCACTTTGCTTACATACACCCCAAACCTGAACTCATTCTGATAGGGCACTGAGAAATTCATGGATACACGGTTGTCAGAATCAGCTGGAGCAGACAATAATATAAAAATATGATGCCAGCCCATGAGTGAAAAATTTCCTGAATATACTGAAAGTGAGTCAGCGTGTTACCCCATGATGTGGAAGAAGAATCATTCTAAACAAAAACATCCACCAACATGTATAACCCTTAAAGACAATGAGATTTATGAACTTAATGTTGATAACAATGAAACCACCAGACAAATTCAGGGAACAGCCGGATTTTCTCATACTTATATTATAAACTGCCACTTACTTCTTTGCATCAAATCAAGCCTCCTCATGTTCAACTCTGGCGCCACCCATCGTGTAAACCAGGTATTTCTAACAGGATATTTATTGCCGCCCATGGACTATCTCCTGCTGCGTGTATGAAAGTGCAACTCACAATTCTATGGACATGGTTGCTCCTCTGTACTGCTATTGAATCTCACAATCTTGTCATCGGCCTGTGTTTTCCAGGAAGACATTTTTCAGCAACCTGGACTCAGGAGTGAATTTGGAGAAATAAGGGATTGTCTCGACACTGGAATGCCAGATTCTCTTTGTATCCTTTCAAAATTATTGTCATTTTGTCAATATTGTCATTGTTACTTTTTGGTAAACTAATATACTATACTTGATATCACTTTTACTATGGCTTATGGTTATTGTGATAGCTGAGGCAATACATAGGTTGTTAACATCCATATTTAACAGATGTGCAACAGCACTCTGAAGAGTCAGCACCCTCAGATGGTTTCATTTTAGTTCCATTGTGTTGGATTCCCCCACCGAAACTGTATTCAGTCCAAGTAAGAACATTCTGCTTTAATTTAGTGTAAGGATAATTATATGTATGTTATTAGTTATTGTTATGTAAAAATCCTTTCCAGTAAACGTCCTTAACCTTGTAATGACTGGTAGCGGGCAGTAACCACTCTGTAGCAGAGGCCTTGCTTCTCTTCTTAGATGCCCTCCCAGAACCTGTGGTTCCCTACTCCTTTTACCAGCAGTGCCTCGAATGCAGTTTCAGTGCCAGTCAGTGTGAAAAGGTAAATCAGGCATCCTGCGGTAAATCATAGTTTTATTTCAGTGGGTATTGGTGATGAATGAATAATAAGTAAATAATATGTCATACAAATAACATGTCATAAAAAATGACATATTATTCTTTTGGATTTGTTTGAAGGTAATCGCGATGCTACCTCAGTACCATCAAAATGTATTCAACTATTTAGCTGCCTTCCTCCGTGAGCTGCTGAAGAATTCTGCAAGCAATCGATTAGATGTCGGCGTCTTGGGTAAGGAAATACACTGATTTGTTCTTCTGTCATCCCTTATGTTCAACAGACGTAACCGCTATAAAGGTTGATGTGCTCACATTGTGTGTCATGTTCCTTGCTCTGCTAATGAGAATGTAACTGTATTAGGGCCAGAGAACGTAACTTTTCCATTGTAAGTGGTGCGAATAATTCATTTTTTCTCTGCACAGTCACCATATTTGCCTCGTTGCTCCTGAGGTCGCCTACAAAGCAGAATCTTGCAGAGAAGAGGAAGGCTCAGGAGTTCTTTCAGCACTTCTTGGTCCAAGGTTCCTCCTAGATGAAGGACTTACTTTTGTCTTTCTTAATGAAGCTGAACACTAAAAACTGTCCAGTATTTGAAATAAACTGATCTTACATTTTCCTAAAAAAACCTCTTTGTTAATATATAGTATAATTATACGAATGAAAGTTCTGAAATTATATTAGTTTTAAAGGGATGTTTGTGATCTGTTTATTCTATGCTGAACATCTACACAACGTTAACATTTTTTATGTTTTTATTTAAATGTGTATTTTAATGTTTCTGATTATGATGAAATACATTGTTCAATATCATTTGTATTATAGTGTTTCTGATTCCAACTGCCAGTAAATATTGTTTTATATATAAAATTGTCAAAAACAACGTTTTTTGTTGATTCATTTTTACATCAGATATAATTCATGGCTCGTGTTGATAGTTTTAGAGGACCACACCGTTGTTTGTAAAAACAATATTGTAGGAATTTGTAAGGTTATTGAATTCCATTTAACAAAAAGTCGTAGTCGTAGGTTATCTCACATATAATATTAATTTCCCATAATTCATCAGCAATGACGTGACGTGTGTGACGTATGGTATCAGGGAGGGTATAGGAAGCAATCAAATGCTAAACATCCACAGCACAGGAGTAAGAAAATTAGACACAGGTAAATACAATTAAATGTCATCTACTTTCAGCCGTTTAAACGTAGTGTAAGTATGGTAATTGATATCATTATTAATCTAGTCTTTATGAACGAAAAGTAAAGAACGTTTACTGTCGGTAACTGAGTGGTTACGTTACTAGCATTCAAGCTAAGCTATGAGCTAGCCACCGAAGGTTCCTCTAGCTATGTGTCGGATGGGGATTGAATGCTAAGTGTAGAAACATTGTTGCATTATATTCACATATAAGTATCCTCGTTGGTAATATAAATAAGAATAACAACCACTGTCTTTAAAATACTCGAATTACGGTTTATCTAGGGCTGCTGTTTGTAGCAGTTGGAGTACTACATCTGTGAGGTTAGCATCGTTGTAGCCATGATGGGATGCTAAAGAACATCAGATCGATAATGAAAGCGGAATTTACAGCGAAGAACCAGAGTTCGGCTAACAGATTTTGTGTAGTATCATCCAAACGAAGTTCGTCTCATCTCGCTAACTAGGCAACTGTGTGTTTGTAACGCTTGGTCGTTAAACGTTAGTTCGCATCGTCGAGTATTAAAAAGTTACTCTGTGGACGTGACATTCGTCATAATCGCGTTTGTTGACAGCTGTATGAAGTCACTTCTTTTCAGCCTCGGGTTTCTCGTGACTTCTGTCATTGAAATTTAGAAAGTTCCAGATCACGACATGGAAACCTTCGTTCCCCCACCCCCTATCAGCGCATGTCATTTGAACAGATACCTGGCAGACAACGCGTTTTATTACTGTCGACCTTGAATTGTGTTTCTGTTTGCTTACTGGTATTTACTACAATACAATATTTTTCTTTTGTCGAAATGTTTCCCAGACGTTACATGTATTGAAAGCTGTCGAAACGGTCCTTTAATGTGTGAATCGCTCATACAGATTAATAAATTATCTATCCATCTAATATTTGCTAACTGTCATCAGAACAGGCCTCCAGGAATGACAGTGGCACTTTCTAGGAACATGTTAGCTCACTTTTAATCCAAATTTAATCCTTTCATTTTGAATTTGAGGGCTGCAGATCACTTCAACACTGCACTTCAACAGTCCTCATAAAATCTATCTACTAAACTATTTTTTTTCTGTCTGTGAAGGTTCCTAGTCATCCAGGTCATGGCTCGGCCAAATCGTAGGCAACTGGACTTATTTGTTTGCTTTAAAACATAGCGCAGCGCAAATGAGAGGATTCCTCTGTTGTGAAGTTCCTACAATTTCACTAAGAAATGTGTGTGTTGTCTAGTTATGTCCACTACAACATCACTATCTGCTGTCAGTCATACAATAACAGTACTACAAAGAATGATGTACTTTATATTGTGTGACATAACAGTGAAGACAGACCACTTGCTTTCCTCCAATAATGTTTGGACAGGAAATCGTTTGTATGGTTAACCATCAAAGTTGTGACTTTGGACTTCCCTGCTGGTAGCATGCAATATGAGTATTTGCAATGATTTGTTGATCGGATGCCAGGATTGGCTCGCTCTGTGTGAGCCATTTCTAAGTACAGAACTTTGGAAGACTGCCATCCAGGGCTTTTCATCGTTTAAATGAAATGTGTTTCTTATTTGTCAGGTTGTGCTCTTCACAACGCGAGTGTGCAGTCCTCCTGGCCAGGGAAGGAGAGGCACCAGGGACCATGAGTGAGAATGGCCCTCATACGGAGGCGCAAATGTACTTCGAAGTGGAGGTGGATCCTCTAGAGCGAGAGGACGATGAGGAAGAAGATAAGATCCACTTTGTAAAAGATGATCACCTAATTGCAGACCCTTCATCGTCCTCCGGTCGGGTGTATGACCGCACAACAGTGCTCATTGAGCGAGACCCAATTCGGCTGGATGAGGAGGGCGAGGAGGAGGGCCACTGTGGAGGGGATGAAGATGGAGTCACTTTCTTAACTGAAGGGGAAGGGGATGGAGATGAGGAGGAAGGATCTCTGGTGTTTATGACCGACCCTGATGGCATGTCACAGGGTTATGTGCACCACACCATTTCTCCAGACCAGATCCAGTTCACAATAAATCCTGGCTCCACCCCAATGCCACGGAACATAGAGGGTGCCACCCTCACCCTTCACTCAGAGTGCCCAGAGACCAAGCAAAGAGAGGTAAGTGTGCACAAGTACCAAGTGAAAATTTAAAATGATAAAATTATTTAAAATGGTGATATCAAAATACGAATCTTAATCCGTCAGGGACAGGGTGTACACAGAATTTCTCTTCTGTATAGGTGTGACCTACTTAATAGATGAGATGAAAACAGTAGTTGTAGTAGCAGAAAGGAAGCAAAAATGTAAGCGCAAGTGTTCACCAACAGCAGAATTGCATCCTCTTTTTTACATCAGATGTAGTGTACAGGGTAAGTCCTTCTCTGTGGAGGCCGTGTGCCTACTGGTCTTTTTGGCTTTGCCCCGCATAGTTTCCCAAAATAAGAATATGAAATGTCGTGATGGCAGTATGTGGAGGTTGTGCTGTGTTCGTCGATAGTGCTGCTGGAAGCTGTTGCTATAATTAGTATGCACTGACTGTTGGATTGTCTCTGTCATTTTTGTGTTTGAAGTGTTTGTCTGTCATTGTCCTGACATCATGACATGATTAAATTGGCCCAGACGATGGACCATATTCCATCTGTGGAAAATGGAGAAAATGTCCTATAGAATGAAGCTTGCAACATTTTACAAAGTCACAAGAGGATTGTTTTCACATTTTCAAATTAGGTTATTTACATTCATTCATGATTTCCCGAATCCTGCAGAACCATGAAGAGAGTCTCAAACAACCTGGAGCGTCTGGTTGATTAAACACTAATGACCACTCTGTCCCGCACCCAGGGATGTCTTCCACTAATCATGTGACGACCACTGCATTACAAGGGCCTCTTCAAGTCACACTGGGGCTGCAGACTTTAGCAGGCTTCCCTTGGGGGGATTGCGTCAATATTTGTGTAACAAGTTATCTCACCAGCATCCCGAAAGCACACAATGATTTTAAACCTCCCATTACTTTAGTAATATTAACATCAGTCAGAAAGGAAAGAAATACATCCAGGATTCATGGAATTTGATGTCACTTTAACTGTGTAAGCAAGTTTTTCATGCTTGTGATAGCTGTTTGTGACTGGATGGTTGTTAATTCTCTTGGAGAATAATAAACGAACTTGTGTTTGAATGCAAACAGCTAATTTTGTTATCAGTGAATTATCGCCTACCCAGCTCTCCTTGGGCTTTACATTTTTCAGCTTATTGATCAACTGTCAGGGCAATAAACATTTGTAAGGTTTAATCTTAAGTTATATATTTGGCCACAGCAGGAAACTGCCATTCAGAATGTGATGATGTGCTGTCATTGGTCATGTTGCTTTGTCACTGCTGGATTTGTGAATAAGCAGCTCCTACTCCCCCTCCTTTGAAATTCACATGTCAGTGTTAATATCGTTTCCACTGCTCCCATGTGACCAAAGACATGAGACAATGTTAAGACATAACAAAATATGAATTGAACAGGAAATTAAAGATCTCAAAGATGTGGGAAATAAGTTGCCAGCATGAAGTGTTGCTGTGAATTCATGACAGAAAAGCATTTTCCAAATGATAGAATGGGCTGCTTTTATGCACATGGCTCCGGGGTTTTGTGTGAGAATAGAGCAGGGGACCGCCGCACTGAAATGGTGATTGGTGCTGCAAAACGGAATTAGATGGGCTGTATTGCATTGGGGGTTAGTCATCATGGCTGTCCTTTATGCTCACCCGCTTCATGTGCTGACGGGTGGCTGAGTCATTGAGTTCAAGTCCCATCTGAAAGGTCACACTTACTCCATCCGTCACCTCATCAAATAGCAAGTCTGGTTCATGCCAAGATGGATTAAATCACTTGAACGACTCTCCCTGGCTTTTTGAATTACCATTATCAATTGCGGCTGGGCGATATATCTGTATTTGATTTTATATATAGATATATTTGTAAACGAGCTATAAAGCAGGACAGTATCTCTTGCATTGATGGTAGTGTTGTCTCGGTTGCGAACGATTCGTTCCAAAGAACAAATCTTTTGGGTGAACAAACTGTACTGAATCACTTACAGAAATTTCCTCACTGCTGTGTCACTGCTGCGGGTGAACGAGTCTACGAATCACTCACTAAATGGGAAATTTACAGAATTCATTTACACAATTAACAGTGGTGTTACCAGCTTGCCGACTTCGCTGTATTTAGCGAGTATTCAGACCCCTAGCGACTAACGAAATATCTAGCGACTAGCGTCTATGACCATTGAGCTAAAAAGCACTATAATGAATTCCTTCACTACAGGTGAATTCAATTCACCATCCTCAGACACCCACTACTCACTTCTTCCTATTCATGTCATTTTTATCAGGTTAAACGATACCAGTGCATGTTTGAAGGCTGCACAAGGACGTACAGCACGGCAGGAAACCTGCGGACGCACCAGAAGACCCACCGGGGCGAGTACACATTTGTGTGTAATCAGCAAGGGTGTGGAAAGGCCTTTCTGACTTCGTACAGCCTCAAGATCCACGTGCGTGTACACACCAAGGAGAAGCCATTTGAGTGCGATGTGCAAGGCTGCGAGAAGGCCTTCAACACCTTGTACAGGTGAGCCACAAGACAGCTTTATTGTGCTTCTTATCGCTCCACGTGGTGCTGATGTTACAATGTGGTCAGACATGATTTATGGCTCTACACTTGATTGTTTCCACAGACTTAAAGCACATCAAAGACTTCACACGGGCAAGACGTTCAACTGTGAGTCCGAGGGATGCACAAAGTACTTCACCACGCTCAGCGACCTGAGGAAGCACATTCGCACACACACCGGGGAGAAGCCATTCCGGTGAGGTTGAATTCACACCACAAGAGATGATGAGAGATGATAATAATCATAATAGTGTACCAGTTTCATATGTGTACATTTATGACTGTACGTGCATGTCAAGTGCAACTCAGGCCAAAGCAGATTAGCAACAGCATTTACTGCTAATAAATGACCAAATCCTGCATCCTAAAAAGGTTTTGCCATCAGCATTATGTATACATTGTCCGTGTCCTTTTAAGGTGTGACCATGATGGCTGTGGCAAAGCTTTTGCTGCGAGTCATCACCTGAAAACCCACGTACGGACCCACACAGGTACATTTTCCCCAAGTCTGGAAATAAAACAGGCATTTTCTCTCCAACATTAAAAAGTCTGTTTCCTTTTTGTCTTTCCAATCCAATCTCAGGGGAGAAGCCTTTCAACTGTCCCAGTGACGGCTGCGAGAAGACGTTCAGCAGCCAGTACAGTCTGAAGAGTCACATCCGGGGCCACGACAAAGGACAGCCCTTCAGCGTCACCATCACCCACCCACTGTCTGAGGTGAGTCACTAGCCAAGTTTCTATCAGCCTGTTTAGACGACCATCTAGAAGTATCACATCAGAAAATTACGATGGAAATGCCAAAATTGGGACAAAAATCATTATTCGCCAAACAGGGGATGGAAACAGGTATGTTTCACAACAACTGCTTCCAGTGTTTCCAGTTTACTCACAAGTGAAATGCTGACCCACCACTACACTCCAGAAGCCCTGCTGACGACTTCTTTCCCACACACTACTCACACGAGTTGTCCGTTGTCCATATTTGTACATATTTGAACACATAGGATTCATATTTCTTTACGCAATGATTCTGATCACTTTTGGATGGAAACGTGACCACTGTGCTCTCTCATTGTGCATCTAGAGAAACATAACACCATAGTTGTCACAACTGGAACGATTTGATTTGCACATAGTGAACATTTCTTAACATTCCTAAGTAAAACTTCATATTTCACATGAAATGTTGAATTTGTTTCTTGTTTACCTGCCATATTTTGTTTTGCATGACTCAGCTCCTGTAGAAGTTTAATTAGCTTCTATTTATTTTCTAATTATAGGATGCAAATCATTCGTTGTGCCTCAGTGACCTAAGCCTCATCTCTACAGACTCAGAGATACGCGAGAGCATCCATAATGTAAGTCTGCACTTCAACGCCAACACACAATCACAAACCTTCTATGAAGCTGTCACCTTACATATTCCAAATTGACTGCAGGCACAGAATTTGGACCTCAACAATGTGACTCCTGTGAAAATCTTTGAGCTCATGTTCCAGAGTCCTGAAAATAGTGTCAGCCAGGACGAAGCCCATCCCAGTGGTAAGAGCATTGCAAAACCTTTTCACTTGCGATGAATATTTCTGTCGACTAATGGCAGTTTCATTTCCCTCTTCAGAGAGTCTTGCTGAACCTCTCAGCCTAGAGACACCAACCCACCCGGGGGTGACTGACACCTCGTCTCTCATTTCTTTCTCTCTCAATCCTACCTCCTCATCTCCCTGCTCCCACACAACGGCAGCCATGAAGGCTCCTCCCCAGCTCAACCAGAGCTCGTCCTCTCAGGCACTCACCCCCGTCACCGCTACTGTCCCCTCCACACAGCCGCCCCCTTTCCTGCAAATAACAGGACCCCAGCAGCAGATCTCTGACGTGCCTGCTCAGGCATCTGTTCAAGCACCAAACCAACTCACCCCTCAGCACTATGTGGCCCTGTCATCGACATTCCTTCAGCCAACTACAGTCACCCAGACCACTCCTCTGCCACCATCCATCACCGCTCCTCCTTCGGTGGCGCCAGCCCCGACCTCCACAGCGGCAGGCACGACTACTGCTGGCTCTGTTGGTGCAGGGACCACAACTGATGCTCTGGGGGCTGCAGCTCAACCCGTGCCTTTGGTCAACAACCCTGTTCCCATCTCTGGACGTGGTTTGGGTTCCTCTCCTGCCACCATCACTCTAGCTCCAACTCAGAACCTGCTGCAGCCCAGTCTGGTAATGTCTGACCAGAACCTACAGTGGATCCTGAGCAGTGCTGCCAATGGCCAGCAGAACCCAGAGCAAGCAGTGAGTGGCACACATTACATGCACACACACTTTTTAAATTTTTCTTCATATTAAATTGGATGGCGTTGCAGTACATCCCTGACATCTGGTACCTACATGCACCTACATACATCCCGGTACAGATTGATTCACACAATATTTAGTCATAGTCCCATGACCCCCTCTTTTCCCCTTTCATTATTAATTCTCACCAACATCTGCTTGTATGATGTTTTTTGTCATAGTTTAAGTCCATTTTTTAGTCTGGAGGGGATGTACTTTTCCATAACTTGAGAATATTTCAGGCTGTTGTGACCATCTCGACCTTTATAACTGCAAAGTCACGTTTTTGGCACCATTATTCGTGTTTGGTCACCCAGTGAGCTTAATCAAGATGGGGGATCTCCAGCTCCAGAGCCCCCCCAAGTACTCAAGTTATTTTTACCCAAGATGGTCGTATCAAACTACATTCCCATAGCACATGTAAGAAAGTCCCTGCCTTTGTTCCACATTTCCAACAGAGATGATCAGGTAGTAGACCCATCCTATGGAGTGGAATACATGTGTAACTTGTATTATAATATGTATTATAACTTATATTGGGTGAACTTCCTTGTAGCCTCCCGGAGTCATTTTCCCAAGTTTGCTATAGTTCTCTTTCCTCATTCCTCCTCATGTAGACCCTCAGTTTGACCCTGCTTGTGACTTGTTTTCAGCCACATCAGGGCGCTCCAAAAGTGGAAAAGGTTTTCTTTACAACGGCCATCCCAGTGGGAGGAAATGCTGGTAGGTACTTGTTGAGGATATGTGTAATACATTAGGTATTAGCCAATAGCTATTAGCTACATTACATATCATTCATATGATTTATGAAATTTGACATCATTGACATGCAAGACCGCACAGCAGTTAAAACTTTAACACCGACGGTATCCTCAGCACTATATTTGCACTAGCATACTTTGGAGTACCATCGAACAGTTACTGAAAGCTGAGAAGTTACACCCAGTTACCGACCTGGTGTGGAGAAGGAGAAAACTACCATCGGCTAAGTGAAGGAGAAAATGTCTATCAGTTCCTGAACAGTCACGTTCCTGTCATTACGGTAATCCCATTTTTGCTCTGTTGCCGGAAGCCGGCAAGTCATTACTATAATGACAGCAACTTGGTGTGGAGTGGAGTAGGAACCGATGACGTTTTCTCCTCCTCCTTGCTCCTTCTTCACACCAGGTAGGGGAACCGAGTGCAGCTTCCTCAGCTTTCAGGAGCTGTTGTACGTTTTCTGATAGAAGCACAAGTAGCAGAAATAGTAGCATAATTACGGTACACCAAAGTATACTAGCTGAACATATCGACAGCGATACACAAGAGATACAAAAGAGCATAACTGCAAAGTCTTGCACAAACTCCAAGTGTTAGATTCCTGATGGATGTTGTTTTGCCTGAGAATTGTAAATGTGCCTGTGAAGATGAAGTGGACAATCGTCTGAATATTGCTGCTCATGGAACTTGCTGGACTTTCTGTCTTCAGGAAACTCTGTCCAACAGATCGGCCTCAGCCTGCCGGTCATCATCATCAAACAGGAGGAATCCTGCCAGTGCCAGTGTTCATGCAGGGACTCGGCCAAAGACAAGAGTTCAAAGGGCACCCCCTCAGTTGTCTCAGCTGCAGCGCAGCCGCAACCATCTGAAGCCCCTCCTCCCCCGGCATCACAGCCCCAAGAACTCCTTCCCCAGCCCACCAACCCGTTGTCCTCATGCTGCCTCCCTGAGTCTTCCTCAAAGGTTGGTGAAGTGACCCTGGAAACTCCGTCATCTTCGTCCTCCTCCCCGGTCCAGACCTTCTCGACGATAGTGAGCAGCTCTGCCACCAACTCGGCCTCATCCGACGGGCTAGCCAACATGGATGTCGCGGACTTCCTGTCTCTGCAGAGTCCCGAAACAGCCGCCAACATCGAGGCTCTCTTACTCGTCACTGAGGACTTCAGCATGTCCACCGATGGCAATCCCTAGAGGTGCTGCACCACTGCCTGTTGCACCCACTCACCCGCAGGCATCGACTCCTTCAGTCACACCTCTTCTCTCTCCCCATGTTATATGTGCATTTGAACCCTCTGTACCTGCAGTGCATTCTTTTCTCTCTGCTGTTGTGCGACTTATATACACAAACTGACTAATTTTGTTGTTAAGTCTGTTTGCAATAGTTTTTAGAAGCAGGATTAGTTTGCTTACTAAAGATTTGTGCTCATTCATGCAGGGAAGAAGGAGTGGGACATAGTCAAATTGTATATAGTAACCAGAGATATCCAGTTTGAGTTAATTTAATGAATCACAGTTGGGTTGTTTAAGAACTAACCGGTGGCTAAGAGGTCACGAACTTGAGCAGGAAATCAAAACTTGTCTTTGTACTGTACCAGAGATCCTAACAGGTTTAAAGCGGACTGGGATACACTGTATGAAAGGCATTTGTTTCATCGACTATAGCCTCCTGCAAAATTTACAAAAGGGGATCACCCCTGCCCCCCATAATGTCAAGAGCGTATGCGAGGTGAAATAATTTCCTCAGTATTTTTCTTGGAAGTATCAGGAAAATTTAGTTTGTTAAAATTTTCTTCTTCTGACACAAATTGAGGAACGAACGGGATCAGATCTGCCTGTAAAATTCAGTTGCCTATAACTTAAACTAATTTAAAATTGTACATTTTAATTTATTTAAATGTTGGATCCTTTCAATATACTGGATAATACTATGATTGTTAAGCAGAAAAAATGTTTTATTAATTTATTCTGATCACTTCTATTTTCTAGTTTAATCTGTCTTTGTTACTGTATCGTTTTCTTTCCTTTTTTACAAAACAATGGGTTGTAGGAAGACAATGAGACTGCACAGTTTATCAGATTATCCTCTCGGATCAGCTTGTTTGAAAAAACAAATTGTCCACAACTAAAGAGCAAGCAATTTCTGTCAACATCCCATGTTTTTTTTTTTTTTTTATAGGGTTGTGTCACCCTCTCAGGGATGCATTAACTCATGTCTGATCTGAATTCCCTTGACCTGTTTTCTTGCGTTTTCTGACCCGATGCCCCCACACTTGCAGTAGCCCTGCGTTTTTTGCTGCACTCTCCCCCGTTTATTGCACACAAACTTGTAACCTGACAGTTTATTTTGCTGAGATGCAGTGCCACTACAGGCTTTTTTGTAACTGCTGTAACGTATCATTTAAATTTAAAAGATGGTGTCCTGGTGACAGTGTAAATAGAGTACATTTTAGTGTAAACATCTTTGAGAGACTTGTAGATTACTGTAGAATTTGTATTTTTGTATAGACTTTTGAATTACTAGCAGTTTGCAGAGTGTGTTCTCCCAGTCATTGCATTCGTCCCCCAGACACATTTATGCAGGTGGATAGTTAAAGTACCTAGACTTCTCCCTCCAAATATTATTTCACATGGGACGCAAAGCAATGATGACAAGGCATTATGCCCTTTATACTAACGTAAAGCTACTCGGCCTTACAACACAACTTCTCCCCTGGAGAGTCTCTGCTTCAGACTTGCCAACACGCTCATCCTTATTTAGCCTTCATTTCCAAAAGATCACATCTGATTTCAATGACACAGAAAATCATACAGATTTTTCTTGATAGGTTTGGAAACTCATGACTGAAATGCAGCGACGCAGTTCACATATTTAAGCTACATGACAAATGCAAGCGATATGACTTGCTAAAAAAAAAAAAAAAAAAGTGACCAGTGGGCTATTACCCATCGCTTTCATCTGTTGTGCTGGAGTTGAGCTCTTTCCTTCATTTCACATGTACGGGCAGTTAGAGTTTAGACAAGATTCCAGTCACACACACTTTGTGCTCGAAACCATTCCAGGTATGCAGTATTAGGATTGTCGAAACTGACTATTGGATGACCACACATTTCCATGTTATCACACAAAGTGAAATTACTGCCAGGAGTAACAAATGTTCCAACATGCACATGTAACTGTCAGTGAACTATGCAATTTGAGTGTGGCATACAGACATACACACACTGACTGAAAATGTTTAATTCTCCCTTCATGAAGATTGTGCTACAGTTGTATGCAGAACTCCAATGTCTCCAATGAGCATGCCTCTTAACATAAATCTCCACTTAATTTAGAGCATCACATATGGAGTTGTATGAATTGGGACTTTGAAACCAGATTCTTTTGGAGTACATATTTGATGATTCTGTTTTAAGAATTATTGTTTGGTCAAGTGTAAGCTTTTTTTTTTTTTTTTTTACACTTTATGGATAAAAAAGTTCCAGTCAAGTTCACTCCATTTATCCAGTCGTCTCAGCTTTGTACATCCATATTCAGATTTAACCGTCTGATCGTTTGTTTGCTCATCTTCTCCAGTGACCTTCAAATTATAGCTACTGGTGTTTGTTGCAATCAGTAAGCAGAGATGTTCCTTTCTTGTACTCCAGGTTTGTCCTGTCGTTTACCTGAAACGGTAGCTTGAGTAAATCACTGAAGGTGACATTTTTTTGGAAGCAGGTCGGTTGCAAGTGGATAATGCATTTTTGAAAATAGAGATCTGAGTTTCATTCAGACTCTCCAGTGGTATTGCAAGGGCCAATGTTAAAGAGACCGTGCTTCCAAAGGGATGTCTCATCACCCAAAGAGTGAAGAATTGTTAAGGATTTGTATTTTTCAAAAGAATGTATAATGTGAAAATGTTTGCTTATGCTTGTTTCGTATAAAGTAATGATAAATACCTTTCTGAATTGAGAGCAATATAATACTAATAAAATCTTATACTTGTCACTGAAATGTTAACGTTTAGCCAAGACTGTTATTCTGAAAATCATTTTATTTAAGAGATTTAAAATACTACAAGTCCACTTGTGGTCACCGTTGTGGTAATGTCACATCCTGGAGAGATTTCCTCTGTGGGACACAAGGTGGAATTAAAAAAAAATAAAAATCACAGATCAATGAATTTTTAAGACAGCAGAGGAGTGCTCACCACGAGAATATCACTCAGATCCACCAAGTCCTCCAGAACTCGGTCAAGCAGGCTTATCCTCTCAGACAAAGTCACCAGTCTCCTTTCAATGTCCGTGTGCTGTGGAGGACACAATAGGTGAGTCAGAATGTCAAAAGAATTCTTTGACCTTCAATGGAAATGATCAGGGACAACGTCTAGCAGAAGTAAATTTAAATTTGTGAATTTTTGTGCAAAAAGAATCTCATAATGGACACAGTTACAATGCGCTCAGCAATCATTTATACAGTTGTGGGTGTGATGATATCTTGAATCTATTCATGTTCAAGTGCGGGCATGTCATTTCTCCATCTCCATGCAGAAACAACTCTGAATCCACTCAGAGTCTGTCAAAGAACACAAAGTGTAACAAAGAGACAACAGTGGCATCAGTCATCATTACTAAGGTGAAATCTGAATTATCACATTGTCAAGTGACGATTGGGGCTGACCTCATCCACTGGGGAAAGACAGTCACCATCCTGCTGGGACATTGTGGCTGAGGTGCAATCTGTAACTTGTACAAAGACGTTAGAATTCCTAAACATGCTGCACCTGTTCTTAAAACCGCACATGGTTTGTTACCTGCATTTGAAGACATGACCACAGACACTCATCGGCTCTGTGGTTCAGGTTTTAATCAGTTGCAAGCAGGTGATTCACATTGAATAATTACTTTTGCTTCGTGCACAAATACTATTGGTTGACATGGCACAGAAACTCCCGGTATAAAAAATAAAAACAAGAAAATGAACTACCTATAACCCTTATCTGTAACTGTAATCTAAGTTAATTTACAATTGTTAATTAATTCACATTAATTTACAATAAATAAACAATAAATATTGTGAAATTTTTACTCAATTACAAATTGCCAAGTTCAGGTGTTTTTCTCTGTTGATACTATACCAGTAAAACTAGTAATAGATACTACTAGTAATACTATATTTTGTTAAATATCAGTGATGGAGTAATATGAAATCTGAATTGGTTCAAGTGTTTAACTGGGTTCCATTCCACAAAGCAGGTTTAGTGGAAATTAAAGTGTTAATCGTGAAATGAGAAATAATCTCTCACTTTTATCAATTTTCACGCCAACAGACAAAGTTTCATATGTCAGTTCATCATAAAGAGTCAATGAGAAATCTGACGTTCAGAAGATTTAAATCGGTGCTGGCCCTTTAAAAAAAAAAAAAACGTCATTGTTGGGGGCGTCACCCGGAAGTATTTCCTGTCATTTCATCAGTCGGCAACATGTGTTGTGGTCGTGGTGTGGGACAGTCGCTCTGCTAACACCGATTGTATGAAGTCTGTTTGTAACGTCGCAGTGCAGCTCATCAAATCCAGAGGCGCTCACAGCTCCACCGCGGCCCACCGACTCGGAGCAGACATGTTCAAAAAGCCACAGCCCAAAGTTCTGCGTTGGTTCCCGCCAACCTGGAACGGGCCGTTCGTTCCAGGGGACCGAACAGGTGAGAGCTGTCCTTAACCTGTCCGGGGAAAGGACTGTTACGTCGGGCGAGCGACGCAAGAAGAGGGAAATACTTCTGAAGATGTAACGCCAACAGCGTGTTACATCAGTTTCCTGCTTTCGTCACTCGGCCTTGCCCACGTGAGCTTTCACGCCTGCGTTTGTCCCGAGACTGTAAACTTTTAAAACGATGACGTCATGCGCTGTAACCACCAGGGTAGAACAAGGACCTGTACACCTGTACCTGCACAGTAGAACCAGAGACCATTCATTTAGTTTGGAGTATTTCGCTTTTTTTATGACAGTATGTACCCTGTTTGGTTTTCTATCTATGAGATTCCTGTTTTTTTTACATGCAGATGCCGCAGAAATCCTAAGCTGCACTGTGAGGGCTCTGAAGGAGGGCCATGTCGTCGCCGTGCCCACAGACACCATCTACGGCCTGGCGTGTTTGGCCCAGAACTCAGAGGCCGTGAAAAAGATCTACGATATCAAAGGGCGAAATGAGAAGAAACCACTGGCCATCTGCGTCGGGGAGATCGAGGATATATACTCGTGAGTACATGAGTCTCTCACTGCCAAATGTGGGAATTGTTTTGAACCGTTGAGTCGTGTCGACTGGTTCCTCCTTTGAATTAGAACTGACCTGTCCCGGTGCTATGATTGTCACACTGCTGTCTAAGATACAAATACATAACAAACAGTACAGGTCTGTGTGTGTGTGTGTGTGTGTGTGCGCGCATGCAGGGGAATGAGTACCTGCCTCTGTGTTTCAGTGCGTCCGTGCAGCCTCTTGGACGTTTAGAAAACAACGTGTTGTTTTGCGTGTTACACTCAAGTTGCTGACTTGCAGCAGCTGATGGATGGTGGCTGAATGACCACTTGTTTTGGAAACCCCAGCTCAGCTGTTTCCTCTGCTGACCACGTGCAGGTACTGTAAGGTGAAGGTGCAGAGAGAGCTGCTGGGGGAGCTGCTGCCCGGTCCTGTCACTTTGGTCTTTGAAAGATCGGAGATACTCAACACAGACCTCAACCCTTTTACTTCGGTAAGTCACACGAACACGGCAGGAGAGGAACCAGACACTCGTTCGATGTGGACTCTTCTTGCCGTTCTCCCGCTCAGCTCGTCGGTGTACGTATCCCAGACCACTCCTTCATACGGCGCCTCTGCCAGATGTGTGAGGAGCCACTTGCACTAACCAGCGCCAACATCAGCGCACAAACCAGCACTGTGGCCGTGCATGTAAGTAAAATATGTGACAACTTGTCGGTGCCGTCGGGTGTTGTTAACCACACACACACACACACGTTAGCCACTGCTAGCATCATGTTAGCATCTGATATGGGTGTATCAGCCCGTGTTAACGTCATTCATCGTCCTCTGGCTCTGTATCACTCCAGTGTGATTGGTGTATTCTAGTCCGATGTCAGGATTCACTTTCAATATTTAAATCTTCTAATTGTCTTATGAAGGAGTTTCAGGAGCTCTGGCCCAAACTAGCGGTAGTAGTGGACGGTGGGCCAATAGGAGACCAGAGTCGCCTGGGCTCGACGGTCGTCGACCTGTCAGTACACGGCAAACACCGCATCATCAGACCTGGCTGGTGAGTTTCTGCTCAAATCGACTGATCTGACCAAAACGTGTCAGAGTACTTAGTGAGTGACTGTCCAATGATCCTTCAAGCACCTAGTGGTTGGCCATCACCCACACTCAAAGACTTGTGTTTTTGAAGCGAATAATTCAGTGTTTGATGTGCTGAATGAGTGTCTCACTCCATGTACAAAGGAAGTGCTCATTCCAAATTAAAGCGCAGTCATTCCTCTTCAGGTTGTCCCGCATTGAAAACACTAACAATTGATTTTGTTTTCAGTGCCTTTTCCTCTACGGTCGATGTGCTCGAACGTAAATATGGACTGTCAGAGGATTCTGGGGGAGAATGACTTTGGAACTTTCCACACTCTGTAACACGCTGAGACGACAAGCCTTCTTTGGAACGTGACCTCCTCTGCTAGCTGAGGTAGGTTCACCCTGGATCAGGAACAAACTGACTCAAGAACCACCCGTCTGATCACGTTCAGTGGCTTTTTTTATTTTTATTATTATTATTTTTTTAAAATAAATCATATTTGCTGTTGTGGGATTACTGGAAATATTTGTTTTATTGTTTTGTTGTTCTCAGGTATTCACATACAAATGTATACTGTGTCTGGTTTTCATTTAAGTGAGAATACCATGCTGCACTTGGTAAGTCCATACCACTTTTTAGTTATTAATCCCCTTTATTTATGAAGACCTTCTTTTCAGTTAGACATGCAGTTATTGTACATGTCATGTTTGTACATGTTGGCGCTTAAACAAGCATTCTTTTACAAATTAGGAAATGTTTTATGACCTTAAGACGTTTTAGTCACTCCATGATGGCACCGTGAACTGAAAGATTGTACAGCCTCGGCATCACCACAATAAAATTACTTCATTCATTCATTCACAATCTTGTGGGACACGTGTAGCGGCTACACATACTTGCAGTGGACCATTTTGACTTCTTCCTTGTGTCGTTGGTTGGACAGATGAGATTCACTGAAGGTTCCTTTGCTCCAGTGGGGTTTCATACGTATCGACGGAACCAAAGTATGCTGTGTTAGGACGCAAACTCACATTTTTGTGACACTGGGCGCGCTAATGACCTACAGATCTTTCAATAAATCATTCAGACGTTCTTTACATCTTCTGCAAGCAAAAACACATTGTCTGAAATCAACTTTATTTAACTAACAAAACACATCAATTTCCTGTCTTTGGTCCTTCGTCCGTCCCGTCCTCCTGCTGTTTTGTTTCCCACGAACATGACTGATTATACAAAACTGTCTTGTTTAAGTCTCGGCAGAGATTGATAATGCTGTAGATTCTAATCGTCACACAATTCATCATATGGAAGCAACAAGAGCAGCACCAAAACATCCTCCTTTCTTTGCCTTTACCTTCAGCCCCAACCCCCTCAGCTTCAATCACAATCAAGTCTGAGGAATTAAATCAGTAATTAACGTCGCTGCAGAGAAAGAAAGACGACCACTTCGTCCTATCTATGAGTATATCAGACAATCGCCTCTTGGTCACCGACGCCCGCGAAGCATTTTAAACCTCGGTAGCGTTGTAATCCTTAGGATTCTTCGGACGTCTCCGTCCTTTTCTTACTGTTCGGTGTGTGCGCTAACACGCACACTTGTGAATGTCCTGTCTCACCTGATGGGTCCTACAGTCCGCAGTCAACATGCTGTGTCACTTTGACCGAACCTCACATGAGCCACTGCTCCTTCTCTTTGTTGAACTGCTCGGCCCAGCGCCGGGTCAGCTCCAGGTAGTGCTCGGGCCCGTGCGGCTGATAGTCCAAGTAGACCCGCGTGACGGTCTTTTTCGGCGTGGCCCTCTCTATCTGCGTCCCCTCGTGCCATTCATTGAAGGACGTAATCGTCACCATCTCCGGCCGCACGTTCAGCGCCGCTTGCAGGGCCGTCTCGTAGTATCGTCCGTTGACCCGATTGCGGGTGTTGTGGTTGTTCCAGGGCCGGATGCTGGTGTCGATGTATCCGGGTCCCACGCTGGGGATGAAGAGGAGATTGTTGCCATCACAGAAGGCCTTGATGGCCTTCCAGTTCTGGTGGGACGAGCCAAAGGAGAAGCCGTTGGAAGCGAAGTACGTGTACATCCCGTCGAACCCAGCAGCGAGGATGTCGTGCTTGTGGCGCTCCTCCACTATCAGGGCGATGAAAACGGAGTCGTAGGCTGAACCGCGCACACTGTGCGAACCCGTGGCGGTCAGTAATTCCGACCAGGACTCTGGAGGGGTCAGGTAGGAGTCATAGATGTAAAATAACGGGAGACTCTTCCCTGTGCTGGAGGTGAACTTGTAGAAGGCTCCGTGGTCACCGTACCTTTGGGAAAACAGACACAGTTAATGCCGTTGATATTAACAGGATTACGAGGCGTAGCGGCGGCTAAACTCATGGAAACAGCGACTGAGGGGGAAGACGCTGGCCACAAAATCACTTTGTTGGGTTTTCCTGTACAACGTGGGCCGTTGGGATGCTCCATGTAAGCGTTAACCAACGCCTAGGGTGGGGTGCCTTAAAACCGTTTAACACACCAGCACGTTGATCAACCCGCTTTTACCGCCATGGTCGTTTACCAAAGAAACAGAGCTGGGGTCATTCATTTATGTTTTCATGTGTCACTTCCCTGTGCCTTTTTTTTTTTTTTTTAGATTTTTGTCTTTTCTTCTTTTCATTTCTTTTTCTTCTGCATCATCCCACTTGTCAAAAGTCTTGTCCTCTCCGAACAAGTTGAAAGTAATATTAAAAGCATCAAATGTCCATTTGTTGGTAACTGACAGTTGCTCTCGTCTTTCCAGTGTAACATGTTGTGGCGCGGGTGGTGAAACGTTAACCTAGAGCTGGACTATGTGCATTACACATTTTTAACCGTCTAATGCAGTCATCAGAAAAGAGTGTTTACCCAGACAAACATATAAAACACATTAACCTACATCGTGAATGATTAATGGCATGTTTCAATACATCATGGATGAGTCGCACCACATTTGACCATGAGATGCCAACATGCTGCTGCTCTGGGCTAAAGTACAACCGTTCATCATTCATTCATTCATTCATCAAGATCACTCTCTCCCAGAGTGGTCAGATCTAACAACTCAGGATAAAAATTGTGAACAAGTGTTTCACTTTCTACATTCACTTCGAATTTCACCCAATCCAAACAATCAGGTAAAAAAAAAAAGCCTTTTGTTCATGAATCATTTAAACTGACCTTATGTAATCAGGAACTCTGTCTAAAAGGCTGCGTGTTCTCTAACCCCTGCTCTTTAAACGATGCATGAATCCGTCCGTGAATTTAAGTGGCGTGTGTGTGATGGACGTGTGCATACCTGTCAATGATATACTTGACGTTGTCATGGACACTCTGGTCATTTCGCCCTCTGTATGGCTGGATGTGAAACGTCACCTAGAGAAACACACACACACACACACACACACACACACAGAGCCATTGTTGGCCTTCAGTTTACTCTCTTCGACGAAAGATGTGAAAAGGTGACGGGAGATTGACGAGTGCAGCAACGTGATCCGTTTCTTGATGATCAAAGTCTGTTGAGTCGCACTTCACTGTTAAGAAGCACCCCTGAACCCTCATGCCGCTGTGACAGTCAGTTGTGCGTTCAGTGCCGAGCTGTTGCCTGGTGTGTGTGTGTGCACGTTGTGTAGTAGAATACAGTGTAACCCTTTCTGACAGGGTGTGACCGTGAGCTGTACATTCTGTCCCACTCGGCGGCAGCTCTTTTTCACCCTGGTAGAGTGACGACCCTCTGGAGACGTCTGTGATGCTCACTTCATCACGCTGCTGGAAACATCTCTTCGTAATTGACGAACAGAAACGGCGGTGGGGCCGGGGATCCGGAGTGACACGGACGGGAAAAGTTCTTAAGTTGAATATTTTAAGGCATTGGCCGGAGAATTCAGGGACTTTAAATTATGCATGATCAGTGTGAAACACTGTTCTCCTGCAGCAGGAGAATGCCGAGGGAGAAACATGAAGGAAAATGGCTTTTTAAGAGAATAGGAGCCAGCGGCAATGAAAAAGATGTAAGATGTCACCGGTTGAAATGATTCGTGTCTCGCTGCTGATGAAAAACCTTTTTAGCTCCGTGTTTAGCCTGAACGACGAGTCTTCAGCCGCGCAGCTCTTTGTCGCACGTCAGCATGTTAACATGCTCGCAATTTCTCCAAGGCTCTTCAGAACAAGTGCTTTGAGAGGAGACGTGGTTTCAGCACCTACACGCTGATTTAGAACCAAATAGTGGTTAGATCAGAGTCTGCTGGTTTGTGATTTCATGATAAAATACTGAACTAGTGTTTAGTGTGCAGAGGGGATGTCAACACTTGTTACAAGGCATTTAAAGGAAGAAAATCACCATCATTGTTAACTGTAAATCAGTTTAAAAACCAAAAAACATTCGATTTATTCAGTGTATGTTGTCACCTTTTGCTAACCACTTTTACCACCGCGTCGCCGTTCGGCTTGTGTAAGACTGATAATATCTCCTCAGGGAATCTGTGTGATGATGATGATGATGCCATCGCTGAGCACCCATGGGCCCCCCCCCCCCCCCCCCCCCCCCCCCCCGTGTCCCCTTTCTTTTT
>CAAKHB010001823.1:51882-70345 GCA_901007665.1 Aeoliscus strigatus | reverse complement strand
GGGTTGCGTAGCTGTCATCTGTCAATATTGCAATTGACCATCCAGTTTTCCTGGGGCCAAATGAATGTTTGACCGGAGGCATTTTCCAGCTTTTGGTCAGTTTTGTTTTCTTGGTAATTTCATTATTTTTTTTAATCCAACTTTTTACTGGCTGTTTAAGGGTGCACAGGTCGTGCATGTACGGTCTGCTACTACAACTACTTTGTGGTCAACAGAATATTCTCCACAGAATACTTTTTTTTTTTTTTTTTTTTTAGATGAATTGGGATTAAATCAAATTGTTATTTCACCGTAGTGAAAACACAGGATTGTCATTAATGGCAATAATAATAATAATAATAATATTTCCTGGAAGCTGAACATTACAATCTTAGTCCCTTTGTTGATTCTTTGCAACAACCTCAATTTGGATTTGACAGAATTCCACCAAATATGAATAATACCCAACACATCTGATAAGATACTTGACCTGGACTGCGTTACTGAGGGGTCCAGCTAGCTCTCCTCTTGATACTTGAAAAAAAGACACGAGGCAGAAACAGACATGATGTTGCCAGTGGGTAGGCTGGTGTTTTTGTGTATATCCGGAGTGTTCCACTTCTAGGTAGTTATTTAACACATCACCTCCCTATAACCCTTAGTAGGGTCATAGCTCAGGAACACCAAGCCTGCACGGAGGAGCCTGTAGAACTAGCTAGCTAATCAGCATTTTACTCCCGTTTTACAGGAGACGCTGACGAGACTTGTACACCCAATTAATATATATGTAAAATTATTCTAAAGCCTTTTTTTAAAGAAAAGAAATCATACTACGTATTTATTTTCATCCAAGAGCAAGCCAATTTTTGCTTATGCTCCCTGCTGAAACCTCTCAGCAATCATCAGGAAAACTGATTAACGCATTTTTGAAATCCAGATATTCAGTTTATTTCAAACATGTTTGCTTGATAGCTTTTTAAAAAAAATCCTGGACCTTATGAATAATTCATTGCAGTAGGAATGCAGTACCGTAATACGTCTCAACAGAATATACAGTATGGATATATGTTATGAGGATAAACTGTGATTTTTGTTTTATTTCCTTTGTCTTGAATGATTCTATTTTTACTTTTGTGCACCCGTTTTTATACCTATCTATGCTAAAACCAATGCAATGTTCCTCTGCACAAATCATGTGTAAGATGCATCTGTTTTTTAATATTCAGTTTATTTTTGTTCCATATTTTATATACTTTTTTTAACTACATGGAGTCAGCTGCTTTATGAAGAAGAAGAAAAAACACTCAGGCTCATCTCAGGAATTACCTATCTGAAAACTCAGGGAATACTTCAGATGTACTGGAAGGAGTCAATGAGTGTCTTTTTACATTTCAGTTGGGGAAGGGGGGGGGCAATGATAACTAAAGATATGAATCAGTTATATTTGCTACATTAACTGTTCATACACCCAGTATGACAATGTTCTTTATATTTCCCCCTCTTTCACGTTACATGCCATGATATGATATGAAGAAAATGTTCCACTATTATTGTATTTTCCTCTATAATCGTCGTAGATGGGGATCTAGTAGAATATTCTTAAGGGATTGGGGCTAGTAGTATCTAATCTGGGGTTGTCTCATCTCAACACATGGCTGATGCTTGGTGTTTCAGACTATCAATGCTTGTGACAAAAAATATACATATTCTGCTGATTAGCTAGTATTTACACTGGCTTTTCAAGTTTGCTGAGGAATTCCTTTCAGGATTAGAAGGAAGGGAAAAAACAGTTGAAATACGTTCTTTGCATACTCGATGCTCAGTTTACTATTTCTGATTGCAGTGCCACTGTAACTAAATCTGTAATTGACAGTGATTGCGATATCCACTTTATTTAGTTCAAGATTGAATGTAAGTCCACAGCAGATATTGCAACAACCCTGTTTGACCCCTCGGTGATGTGTTATTGTGATTTTATTGTCGGGTGTTAGATGGGTTAGATATACCGTGAAAATCCAGGGACCTGTAAGACTGCACTCAGGGTAACACTTGTAGCTTTCGTAAGTATTCTGTATCACAGTTTGCTTCCCATGTGCTTTTCGTGTACATCAGCCATTTCATTTGTGGTGATGAATATTATGAGGTAAATGGCTTGAGCTACTATAAAAAAAGATGTGCATTTGTTGATGATGAATTGATGAATGTATCAATGTTTACTGCCATGAAACTACATTTATGTTGATCTCAGGTGATTGATGGTTATAGTTTGTCAAAGATGAGCAGCATGTAGGCTTTTCAAAGTATTACTGTGATTATGTTTCTATATGTAAAGATCTGCTCCATTTCATAATAAATATGTCAATACAATGTGTTTTTGTTCTATTTTTAATATCTTACTATTTCCATCTGAGATGCAAAAACATGCATGGATGGAACTGACAGAAACAGGCGCTCATGAAAGAACCTCGAGATCAAATTAGATACATATACAATAATCTGTCTTGGCTAAAGGTGGTGCTTGACTTCGAGATGCAACATAAAATGTCCTGTAGCATCAGTACAAGTTCATCTCCTTTCAACATCTCTCTCTTTTAATGTTTTCATATCCCTGCAAGTTTGAATTGCCTCAAATAACATAAGGGCAATCCAAGATTTTCTAAAAGAAAATAAGTACAATTTTGCAAGAAAAAAATTTATAAATGCAAAAAAAACCAACAATAAAACAAAGTAAGTTGAATGCCACTTCAGTTTGCTAGTTTTGTGTTGCATCAATTTAGTGCTAATGCATTTATTGAGACATTTTCAAGTATGAAACAAAACTTGGGATTGTTGTTTTTCAATATATAGGAAATCCATCCTAAGTAAACCTTTGTGACTTGAACTGAAATGTAGTGGAGTTAAAAATTGGTGCTGCATGGCACCAACCGTCATCTGATGCATTTTCTGTTCAAAAAAACCCACCCAGAAGTGAAACAGAGTAAAGGAGACATCGTCTTTCAAAGTTCCTATTTCGTTATGAGGTCGCAGATGAAGTGAAACGCGACTCCAAGAAGTAAAACATGTTGGTTTTCTGACTGGTCCTCCACCATGTCTAAACAGAGCTCTTCCAGATCTGCCCACCAGGGGCGCTGTCGTACTCCAGGAGTACAATCCAACATGGCTGCCGGACTACACCGGCCAGTGTAAACAATGCTAGCAAAGTTCACTTTCAGGGAACACGCGTTACAGAGTAATTGTCTCATAGTCGGTGTCGTATAATTGTAGTGTCGTTTTCCGTCCTGTGTCACAATGTGGCTGCCGCTTCGCTCCTTTTCTGCAATGAGAATGTTGAGGAAAAACGCCGCCTCTCTGTTGAAGCTGTCAGAACACGGCCGCCATGCTAACGTCCGTCACCTCAGTCAGTCGGCGGCACTGAGTGCGCCAACAAGCAGGACTCTTCAGTACAGGAAACACGGAGATCCTCCACAAGTCCTCCAGTAAGAGTACTACTCATGCTCTGTTCTGCAGTTAACACGCATTTTGTGCTGCCATCTAACGGGACAGAAACAGTCACTTACACATCTGGAATAAGTCTCCTCCATGCCTCCTATTGTGTTTATATATGGCTCATTTTGCCTTAAAACACACACACACACACACACACACACACAAAATTTGCTCAACAGCAAGCCTACATGTAGGTCTTAGTGTTGCAGTATTTTTATTATTATTATTTTGTCATGTACTTCATCATAAAATCAGTGACAGGTGGATATTCAAAGATATTTTATTGTATTTATTTTAAGCCTAATGCTGTGTAAAATTACAGGACTACTGTGTGTGTGTGCCAGGTTGGTGGACGTGGATCTGCCCCCAGTAGGTGTGTATGACGTCCGTGTTAAAATACTGGCAGCGCCAATCAACCCGTCTGACATCAACATGATCCAAGGTACGTTTAAATTATTCATGTAAAAGAATTAATGGATGTATTTGATTATTAATTATATGCCAGCATATCCATCAAAATCAGAACAAAAATGACACTGTTGCTCTGTCAGGGACTTACGCTATCCTGCCGGACCTCCCGGCTGTTGGGGGCAACGAGGGAGTGGCCCAGGTCGTGGAGGTGGGCAGCCAGGTGAAGTCACTCAGAATAGGGGACTGGGTCATTCCAAGAGACGCCGGTCTGGGTAAATTACCTCTGGAACTATGCGAATCTGGAGGGTCACTGTTATGTCCCTGTGGATCAGAGCAGTTTGTCTGTCTGCAGGGACGTGGAGGACAGAGGCTGTACTGGCTGAACATGACGTCATCTCCCTGCCCAGTGACATTCCTTTGCTGGCTGCTGCCACACTCGGCGTGAACCCCTGCACCGCTCTCCGGATGCTGTCTGACTTTGAGGACCTCAAGTCAGGTCGCATTTTCTGTTGACATGCTCACGAGATGGACGCTGTCTGTGTAACTTTGGGATCTGCAGTTTACTGGATGTTCCGCTTTGCAACGTCGCTATGTTCCATGACGTCTCACAGTTTCCCTCTTTATCTTTCAGGTGACTCTGTGATCCAGAATGCAGCCAACAGCGGCGTTGGGCAGGCCGTCATACAGATCGCTGCTGCAAGAGGAATAGAAACGATCAATGTTGTCCGAAACAGGTATATCTAATTAAAATAGGCTAATCATTTAATGTTGCACAGGAGGGAAATTTTGTGTCAAAAAATGTCATAAAATAAAAAAATGCCAGCATCCAGTATTAACAGTATGAACAAGTAAAATATGTAAATATGTAGTAAACAAGCAGAAAGCAGGCATGTTTGTGAGGCATGATAACTGCAGTGGCAGTGAAAGCATTCTAGATAGCACTGCTAGATAAGAAATGAGTAAAATAACACATCGACTGTGAAGTAATACATTTTTAATGAACTGGGGTCCTGCGGAGGCTTCATGTCACAGTCTCTCATCACACAGCTTTGGTCGTTTGTTCACAATGACTGAGGCGAATACACGGTGGGAGTGTGACGTCTTATCATCAGCCGGAGTTTATGACAGCAATGAACTTCTCTCTGTCTCTTCTTCAAAGGCCAGAGTTCACCCAGCTCAGCGATAGGCTGAAGGCCATGGGTGCCAGTCACGTGATCAAAGAAGAGGAACTCAGGCGGCCTGAGATGAAGGAACTGTTCAAGGTCTGTGGGGCTGAAGATCTAAATGTGTGATTTCTGCCTTTGAATGGACGAAGCCTTCATTGTTTCGTCTCTTCCTTTTCTTTCAAGACGTGCCCAAAGCCAAAACTGGCATTAAATGGAGTTGGGGGCAAGAGTGCAACAGAGCTGCTCCGTCATTTACAGTAGGACACCGTTAAAGCAACAACATCTATCATAGTGCTAAACAGCTGATGACAACCTGATGTATGTATTGTAGGGTTGGTGGTTCCATGGTGACGTACGGAGGAATGTCTAAGCAACCCGTCACCATCCCCGTCGTAAGATAAATCCTGATGTGGCTCCTCAAATTTAACATTTTAGACACTTTTTTTTTCTTATTGCATCTTCTCACTCTCTCCAGAGTGCGCTCATTTTCAAAGATGTGAAGGTTCGAGGATTTTGGGTCACGCAGTGGAAGAGAGATCACTCTCACGGTGAGTGACTTGTCGTATAACAAAGATGAGACATCTCCAGATTTCACACCAGTGTTCACCTACTTCCTCCCCAGACGAAGGAGCATTTCGGGCCATGCTGGATGAACTCTGCTCCCTCATCCGCCAGGGAAAGCTGACAGCTCCTGCTTGTACTGAGGTGGACCTCCAAGAGTGCCACAAAGCTCTGGAAACATCAATGCAGCCTTTCACCACCGCTAAGCAGGTCCTAATCATGTGACCTGTGACCAACAATGACTCATGACTTACCAGTGTTTTCAATAAATGTCTTCACAGTAGGTTCAAAGTTCAGTAATATTCTCTCTAATGACAATATGAGTTCCTCTGGTCTCATTGTCAGCATGCAACAGCCCATTAGGATTTTTTGCGCCAAAAAATTGAGTGCTTCTTCAAGAGCCTCCCTACTTGAACATTTACAAAACAATGTGAAGAAAAACATTGGGATACAACTGGATATGATGAAAGTTTTATTATGGTCTGGTGGTAGTTCTGTGTATGTTGCATCAGCATTTAGATTTTTTTTAGCAAATTAAAATGATATGTATAGTTTTAATTTATATATTTCTACTGTGAAATTACTGTGGCAAAACAAATAATTTAGTCTTTTTAAAGCCAGAAAACGATGGATTAAAATGTATGTATGTTGTTCAGCAAACACAGGACAGCATCAGAAATAATCATGGATAACGTAAAGTGCACCAATTGAAAACAAAACCAAAACTCGCAATTGCAACAATATGAATGTAAACTGAGCCAAGAGAAGAGTCTGTTTATGTGCTGCAAATGAGTCAGCAAACCCGTGTGAAATCACTCATACCATATTGTGCTAAAGCCTACGGTTGTTCACATTGTCACAATGTGGAAGATGGATGTTGAGTATATAAAACATATGGTTATGATAATCACCAACAATTACCGGCAAACATCAGACTTGCAGCCACAGAGAGGAGAGGCAGCAACCCGGCATAAACTGCAGCTGCCCTTTCTCTTTCCAGACAGTGTTCATACCTGTCAAAGTCCACCTCTCTGGCTGCACACACGTGATCAACACGGCAGTCGCTCTCACACTCTGTCAGGTCATAGCTGACTGAGTTGAAGTCGTAGTACTTCTGTAGCGTGTGGCGGTCATTCGCGATACGCTGCAGAACCTGGTGCATGGAGGAAGGCGAGGCATCCGGTATGGTGAAGCTCTCTGTGAGTCGGTACTCTTTCTCCCAGCGAGTCGGGGCTGCATTAGCTTGAGTCAGGTTGAGGTAGTATGTCACCACATCCTGTTTGAAATCCAAAGATGCATGAAGGCTGCACAGATATTCATGTCACATGCCATTAATGTGCATTGTGTTCAGACTGACTTTGACCACAAGGGACTGGGGATCATATTCAAAGATACGAATCCCAGGGTTGTTGGCGCCATTGACGACACCAGGGAGTGTCGTTCTCCACGGTGTGACCCCTGGGCTGATGAACAGGGTGCTTATAGGTGAGCCTGTAATGCAAAGGCATTCTGTATGACAAACAGGCATCATGACAACATTCACCCATTATAATAAATGTGGTAAAACATTCATTCATTCATTCATCGTCTTCTATTTGCTCCGGTTACCGGTCACGTGCTGGAGCTGATCCCAGCTGTCAACGGGCAAACGTGAGGATACATCCTGGACGAGTCAGCAGCTCATCACAGGGCCACATGAAGGACAGGCAACCATTCACACTCACATTCACACCTACAGGTGATTTAGAGGTCGGAGGAATCTGGAGAACCTGGAGAGAACCCACACACACAAAAGGCGTGCAAGGACCTTCAAAAGCTACAAATCGAACTTTACCATCTGGACCGTAGAACATGCGGAAGGTGTCGGTGTGATGATGACCAAAGAACTGTCCCAGAATGACAGAGTGATGCTTCTGAATTAACTCCAAGTACTGACGGTTGAACTGTGCCCTGAACCAAGGTTTACTCCTCTTCTTCTCAAAGCAACCTGGAGGAACATGCCCAGTGATATAGACCTGCAAGTCAAACAAATGAAGATTTAACAAGTTTAAAAAGTTGGGTTTTAATTATAGTCTGATTCACAAAGGTGAAAGTGCAAACAGCCATAAAATATTGCTGGTCAGTAAAAGTAACATCTGCATAACTCTCTGTGGATATAAGCGAACTTAAGTGTTGAACACTGTTGTCTTCTATTGTTCATCCAAGGCTTATTCAAACAATGTACCGTTGTACTTTAAAAGAATAAATTCAAATAATGATATATAGTATGTTACATCATTATTAGAATTATTACAATAATTTAAATAAATCAAAAGTCCCTCATACATCTAACGCCTTTAGTGTAATGTTTAGGTGCATCAAGGTGCTTTGCCTTCTCTTTCTTTTTGGCCGCTTCTGTAAGCACCCGATCCACCCAGTGAAACTGGCCGACGGGGTCAACTGCATTCTGGGTCTCCCTGTTCTGGTCATAGTAGAGATTAGTGTTTAGAACCAGCAGCCTTAAACCGTTGCCTCTCTGCAGCTTTTCGGTGTAATATCCACCTGTACAAGAGGAACAGTGGTTAGTGTACAGGTTTTTTTAAATGTTGGACTTGGGTCATAATTATTGATCGAAAGAAAAAAACAGAGTGTATCAACCAAGCTTAAATGTTCTCTGGGACTCGGGCTCCAACCAATCCCGCCACATCTCTGCTGTCCTGTTGTAGATGTAGTTTGGGGCTGCTGGCAGCTGGCTCTTAGGGTGGTAATCATGGTTTCCCAGTGCAGAGTAAACTTTAGTTGCTGAAGAAATGCAAAGACGGACAACATTCAGCGACAACATTAAAACGCATGTTGATCTCCAGTGTTTTCTCCTCAACATTCCCATGCCAGCCTTTTTGACTCATACATGGGAAGACCTGGCGGATGATCTGCGTCAGATTGCTGATAATGTCGAGCACTGCCTCTTCTCCCAGATCCTCATTAGGCACATGTGGCGTGTCATCACTAAAACAACATAATGGACATAAGACTTTGACTCAAACCCAGATTCAAGAGGTTGACTTGCCATTGCACAAACGGACAAGTCAACGCACATTGTAATTCTTGTATAAGGCATCCATGGATATTTTTATTGTGGATAAACACATACCCTGTCCATAGAATGAAATCCGGATCTGGCAGAATATCTTTCATGGCATAAACAGAGGAGTTGATCAGGTGCCACGGTGAATCACACTCATAGTCTCCAAACGGACCCGGGTTGGCTGCAGGTCGTTTCCCACTCGATGCGCACACCAGCTCCGGATCATCACCCAGTTTGTATGACTGGTCCCAGTGCAAATCTGTTATGTGCCAGAACTTCCCTGGTAGTAGTACAGGTAAGAACAAACTTAGATGATTTAAGTACAAAGCCACATGTCGTTAGCAGCTGAAGAAGAAGAAGACAGAGTATTTTCTCACCTGACAAGGCCTGAACTTCTTGGAGGAGCAGACAACCGACAAGCAGCCTCACGGCAAACATGTTTGCTGATGTCTTCCTGTCAAGTACAGCTGAGGGTTCAGTCAGATAACATGCCATTTACAACCCATGCACGTCACAAGTTAATGTTTACTTTGAATAAGGATTGACAAGCTGACAAATAAGAAAATAAATATATACACTTTGTGTAAATGATGAATGATGTGCTTGTTTCAACAAATCTTTTTTAGTATATACTGTAACAGCAAAGCATAGACAGTGAAAAGATGAAGTAGATAGATAGATAGACAGACAGACAGACAGACAGACAGACAGACAGACAGACAGACAGACAGACAGACAGATAGATAGATAGATAGATAGATAGATAGATCAATTTTGCGTTTTGACGTGTAAGATGCTATATGTCACTAATCCCAAATTTTGACCTTTCAGGTTCGGCCTTTCACCCCGCGTGCCAGTGCCGAAAACTTGTACAAACTACACCTATACAGATTATAATGGTATATTTAGACTTTTATTTGAATAAAGAATCAATATTTATTTAAAACCCTAGTATATGTCTTAATTTAGGGAGAGTATTATGTCCGTCAAACCTGAAATCGGGCAAAATAATTCCAGGACGATTCGCGGGAATTCTGGTGTGCGCATGCGCCGTACGTCGAGTTTAGCGCGCGGGACAAGACAAGGAAGTTAGCAGACGTTGCGCGTGTATCCTCACGCAGTCACAACAACTTCATTTTGGGAACATAACTTCGAAGTATAAATACAATGTGGAACCAGGGTAAGTTTAATTTCCAGGCTGTTGTATACCTAACTCGGACAGTTCGGCTAGTTTGGGTGTGGTGAACGTTGGTCTAATTCTGCTCGTTATTCGGTCTCGAAGGTCAGTTAGCAAGGACGAGTGGTGTTCAATATGATGAATGGACAGCTGTGTGTTGATTTTCAGGCGGATACAATGATTCGAGTATGGCTGGAGGATACACTCAGTCTCCAGGAGGCTTTGCATCACCTGCCTTATCCCAGGGAGGAGAGAAGAAGCAGGTCGGTGTGAGGCGTTCACTGTCGCCTCGTACGAACCCACTGGTTTCTTGAAGCCTCTTTTTTTCCTTATACCTTTCTTTGTATTTCTGTAGTCATAGAAGGACTGTGAGGCCCATCAGTCAATCACTGTGTGTGTTTGTTTCGCAGAGAACCCGGGCTACACAGATCATTCCCTGCACCGTGTCTCAGCTGATGTCTGCCTCCCAGACTGATGAGGTCTTCAGAGTAGGAGAGGTGGAAATTTCTCAGGTAAAAGCCTCAAACAGGCTGTGAGATTCCAGCAATCGATTGGATGGATATAATCTGGTGTGACATCAGTGATGACCATCCACTGAATATTAATCACAAATGGTTATCACATCGACAACATAAAGGTTTGTCATGTTATTTTAAACTGTTAATAAACTAAAGGAGCTGGTCAATTTCTCTGCAACTCATGAACTGTCATTTCACCTTTCACTTTTAAAATGATTCTTATTGGTGGAGGTAAAACACTGAACCTGCAATATCAAACATTTTTAGACAGAAAAAGGGTTTTATACTACAATCATTAACGTGTGTATCATGTCGTCACACCTCTATTTTCAGATTGAAGTCATGACCGACAAATTTTTGTTTTGTAGGTCACCATTCTGGGTGTCATCCGGAGTATTGAGAAATCCATGACCAACATCCAGTACAAGGTGGACGACATGACGTGTGCTCCAATGGACGTGAAGCAGTGGCTGGACTCAGAGGTCAGGTCCTTCTGTTGTTGCGCACACCAGCCACGTCACATCCTCCTTCTTTATTAGTTTGTGTCATTTACATGTCACTGGATGGGACAAAGCCCAAGAGTTATTTTTTTATATTCTGTGTCCTTTGAACCCTTTTTTTTTTTTTTTTTTACATATTTCATACAATTGAATCATCTGAGTAACTTGTTTTTTTGTTGTTGTTTAGGAACCCAGTACAGACAGCTCTGTCCTGCCTCCAGGCACTTATGTCAAAATATCTGGCAACCTGCGGTCCTTCCAGGTGTGTTTACTATTTCACTTGCGCTTGCTCACATTTGACTGAAATTTGAATGGTTTTCTTTGATTAAAAACAGCTAAAAATGTAAAGCATGAATGTGGTTATATGACTAAAACACATAGTTTGATCTGAGGACTGAGACTTGATGTAAAACTTTGTCAAACAAATTTAGTCATACATATGCTGCCTGTCTGCCCAGAACCACCGATCACTCGTGGCGTTCAGTGTCCGGCCCCTGGAGGACATGAATGAAATCACATCTCATATGCTGGAGGTTGTGCAGGCACACATGTCGCTCAGCAAACCTCAGACTATGGTGAGAAACCTTTACGCTCTGCACGGCTAAATAGAGTGAATGAGGAAGTGGGCTAACCTCATCGTGTGCTGGAAGGACATTCTGAGAAAGCCCAGTTCAGATTAGCTTTTGGAAACCTGATCACGAGTCAACATCAGCAATGTCTCAAGCTAAAAGTGTTTCAGTAATGGACAGTACAGTCACTTTTTCTTTTAAACTCAGCTAGCTTGTAAAATACATCACTAAAAATGGTCGTATGTCAGAGGGCGATTAAACATTTAACTGAATATTACACTACACTGCAGGATTTCTTTGCACAAGTGCTTGGAAAGTAAATTGTCCTCCTGTCACATCTCACAGTGTTTTACGTCTGATGATGCCGAATCATCAAGTTACAAGGAAAGATGTCGCTGTTTGTTTTCAGGCAAATGTTGGAGGAATGATGGGAACTCATAATGCTCCCACGTCCCGGCCTGAGATGGGGAGAATGGGAGGAGGCTATGCAGGTGCAAACGACATGACGAACAACGGACTAAGTCCCAATCAGAATCAGGTAATTCCACTGAAGTATTTTTTATTGAGAAAATCTCCACTGTTCTGCTCCAATGGAGGTACGTAGGCCAGCAGCTGTTAAATGTCCAATCTTTTCTCTGTAATCTGTTCTGCAGTCACAATTCAAGCTCATTTTAAAATAACAAACACTGAGTTGCTACTGGATGTCTTGTGTACCGATTCATTTTTAATTCACAAATCAATGCTAGTAAATAAATAAGGTAATATTCCGTAACTTCTTACTGACCATAAACACGACACAAACGCCTTGCACCGACCTGTTTTGGTGAGAGTTGATTGCTCAGGAGGTGGGGCTTTTACATGCAGAAGTCTATCTGGAACCTGCTCCGGTATCACCAGGTTGCCATGGTGATACATCCAGAGCTTGCTGAAAGAAGGAGAAGAAAGAGAATGAGCTCCAGTTGTACTGTGTGTGTGTGTATTTATGTTTTGACACTGTCGTTACTCATCCTAATAAGGTCCTGAGTTTGATCCGAGGCTGCACAGACTCACACGGCATCAGCATTCAGGACCTGAAGCAGCGGCTGAGTGGCATTAGCTTGTCTGTCATCAAGTAAGACTATTCTATAGACACTTTTCTATCTTTCACTTTCATTTATGATTTTAAAATGTGAGCTTGTGAGCGTGAATAATGACCTTTGTAAACTTATGATTCACCATGTACAAGCTGAATAGTCATTTTTAATTTTCTATTTTTTGGTGAGTCTGACAGGAAAAGAAAGAAGAGTTAGAATATGTCATATGTTACTTGTTGTACCACGTCCCAGCAGTTAGAGAGGAATTGAACTGGAAGTGATCTGGTTACAATGGGAAAGATGATAATTCTGATAATACGATGCAATAATGCACATTTAGTGGATTTTTGGTATTTGAAATAGTATAATTGTTAGTTATTTAGTTATTTTTTAGATGTATGAAATGACTCATTTAGGTTCTTTGATCATGTTAAATACAAAACTATGTTTCGTTTTCGCTTTTCAACAGGCAAGCAGTGGAGTTCCTCAGTAACGAAGGTCACATCTTTTCCACCATTGACGACGACCACTTCAAATCAACAGACAGTTACGACTAGACGCCTTCAGCACTTCAGTCAAACACAGCTCCGTTTTCGTTTGAGTTGATCCGTAATTTACACTTTACAACAGAGCTCTTTGCTAAATCGCAGTTTCTGGAAAACGTCATTTCTGTTGGACCCGTCCACAAATCCTTTGTTAAAATACCATGGTTTGGTCAAGACATCCTGTATTCTTCCCAAAGGTTGTTCTGTTGAACAAACTGTCTGTGTGAGCATCTTTTCATTGTAAAGCATTTTCTAATTTTAAAGACTTACAGCATAAGTACTCAGTTTATTTTTGTGTTTGTCTCTTGGTTAATTAAAAAATACAGAAAACAGTGAGATTTTCTGTTTCATAATTTATTATGAAAATATATTATTTTCCAAACACAGTGTCAGTTCTTAGTTATACTGGTATACACACATGCTTTTCTCAGGATACAGTGTGTTGTAAGTGTATTGTTTTTGTCTAATACTATTTTATAAAACCAAATGATTGAATAGTTTTAAGAAACACAGACTTTATATAATCAGGCCTTAAAAACAACATGTTTAGAAGAAATAACCTTGAAGAATATTTACATTTTTGGTCATTTCTGCATGTGTACAGATATTTCTGAGACTGCTTTTGTCAGCAGCACATATGACAATTCATGGTATCTAACAAGTAATGCAGATGTTGCAGGAAAAGAACATACATGCAGCCCATTAGTCCAAACATGAAAAACATTAAATTGTATTCTACACATTGTATGATTACTTATATAACATCTGTCATTTTTCTTGAAATTGCAAACAAACATTCAACATATTGTACAGCCCATTTCTATATTCTCAGCCAGAGAATCAAGAGCGGCATGCAGACAAACCTCTGTGGTCTCCTGTCTCCTCCCAGCATCAACTCTTTATTTACAATTACAACATGCTGTACCACCTAAACATTCTAGAAGTAGAATCTAGAAGTAGTTTGAGACAATTACTATTTCCACTGTCGGACAATGTAAGGACATTGTATCCCTTTCAGTGTCTGATGCAGCATAATGTCCAAAAGCAACAAAACCGGTCATGTTTTAATATTGTAGGACAGTCTCTTGTGCTTTCTTTATGACTTTCATCAAAGTCTCCTCCACATAGACACGGCCCTCATCTGCTGCATCCTCTTCGGGGCACACTGGAGTGAGAATAAGGGGCGCAGTGGTAAATATGACAGAGTAGTGATATTTTCCTCTTAGATGTTCCCAACAAAGTAAGACTAAAGCTCAAAACTCACTTTGCTGGCTCTGTTGACATTAAGACAAATGGAAACGCTGAAAACAAACATCCCCCAAATTCCACGTGAAAAAAAGGGATCTTTTTTTCTAAACATGTAATGGGCGCTTAGGCAGAAATAGCTTAAAATCAAAAGACTATTCTTTACCATTCATGAAAATAGTCTGAAAAAAGAGATTCACCTGTTTTCTGACACTGTTTCCGGTCTGTGTAGGTGTTTGGCTGAGCCTTGACAGAGGGCATTTTAATCAGTGGTGGAAGTGGTTTATTAAAGACGGCCTGTGAAAGAGGAAGTGAGAAACAAGACACACACCTTTGAATGTGTCTTCGCAGAATCACGCATAATTCTATTTATAAAATATGACACTTACTGGAGTCGGGGGTGCCGGCAGGCAGCCCGATAGGTGCTTAGGGTTGTCTTTCCTAGCCAAGCTTTTCTCTGAGGGAGCTGGTGACGTCTTTTTGGAAGACGCTGACTGATTTTTCTTCGGTGGTCGAGGTGGAGGGGCGGCACCCGAATTTCTCTGCTTTTGAAATTCATAGACAAACACATCTGTGACCTCAGTGACTGAATCCACGTGGATCGTAGGTGGTTGATCGATGGGCCACGGTAGCGGTTCCTTGCTGAGATGGACAGACATAAACAGCTTCTGGGTTGGGATCTCAAAACAGCGCTCTGGCATGTTGGCAAAGCTTGCCTGGATCGTAGTCTCCTCCATGGTCCCCTGTATTCTAAGACGTGTAAATCCAGCGAGTGGATCAGCGTCAAGTTTAGTATCACGACTCACCACTTTCACATCCAGTGGCAAATTGAACTTGCTGCCCAGATCTCTGAGACTGTACTTTCTGCTTTCAGCAAGTACCTCCACAAAGTGACCCTGCATGTACAAAGGCAGGTGAATCTCGTCTCTCTGGTTCTCCGGCTCCTCATCATCATTACTTCCATCGTCGATGTCTTGAAGGCGCCTACAGAAGAGAGCTTCGACCGACTCCTCGCTGCTTCCACAAGGCAACTGGACCTTTTCGCTGCTGAGGACCTCAAGCTGTTCGCCTACACTGAGGTCAGGCACAACTTCCTCCTCGACCTCATCACAGTGCCTCATCACACGGACCCTCAGACCTGGCCCCTGGACTGAAGCAACATACAGCTCAAACACTGAATTAAACTCCCTTGGCTGCCTCCGGAATCGCCCACCATATTGCTGAGATACCAGGAAATGCTGCTGTGCCTTCCGGCCGTTCATGGTGGATATCAGAATCATGGATGAGGTTCCTTTCCTGTGGAAAATCAGGCGTCGGTTATGTCTGAGTTCTGGCAGCCAGCTGCACTTGAACATATAGTCAGTCTCTGGGCTGTCCAGTATCTCCACTACTGCAGGGAAGGTTTCATCTGGCTCCGAGAAGACCTCTGTCAGACTGAGCGGAGTCACGAAATTCACATCCTGGCACTCGTCAGTGACATCGATCACATCCACGTCTAAGCTGGATGGGAACTTGATTGTATTCTTCCGGCCTATATGTGAAATAGGAGATCTAATATTAGGCAGTGAGTAGTTTTTGTGTCTTTCTCACACACACACACACACACACACACACACACACACACAGACCAGCAAATAAACACCTCAACAAATTAGAGTAAAATTGCAGAAATATTATCATAAATGCTTGATGATAATATACATTATGCAAAACTGAATAAAATGACTCAAATATTTGCATTAAAGCCAAGATAACAATATAAGGAAATAAAAATGATCTATATTTCTTTGAAATAGGCTTAAATCTGTCAATCTTTGATTAGAATTTTTTAGATAGATATAAAGTAGTTATCTTACATCTGTTTTAAATATATTTTTTACAAATCTACCTTTGGAAAAACAATGTTTTGGAAGTTTAAAAGGTTATCCTCACAGTTCATGATGGCGTGGATCTCGTACACCGGACTGAGGATAAGAACTGTTTCAGACATGGCCTGGTTGAGGTGGCAAAACCTTTGATAGGGAAGGTGTGGCGAGGACATGATCTCCTGCAGAGTGAAGAGCTCTTTGCCCTCACACACAAGGAATTCCCCTCGGGTAGAAAATGGGATACACACTTCAGCTGAGGCTCCCTGTGGTCCTCCAACATGGCAGCGCAACTGATCCTCTTTGCCTTCATGCTGCTCAATGGAGAGCACAGTCAAAGGCCTCCCGGCCCCCACCGACAAATTACCGACCCTCATTTTGGAGCGACTGGTAAAAGAGAAGGGAAGTCCGGATTCCACACTGAAGGGTCTCAGCCCCACCATCTCCTCCACCGTGTTGTACGGCGTGGCCTCTGGTATGACTTTGAACAAGCCTGACCACAAAAAACACAACACGTTTCATCACTCAGATACAAACAGTTCTGGCTGCTGTCAGTAGAGTGTTCGGGTTTCACCGACCGTTATGGTTGACGGGCAGCTCAAACTTCTCATTGCTGCTGACGTCTTCACAGCAAACCGAATGAAGCTCAATATCAGTGACCTTTATGATATCACCAGTAGAAAAGCACACTTCACTCCCATCTAGTTCATATATAGACCCTGAGGTTCAAAAAGCGAGTCAAAGAGGAAAATATATCATTAACACACAATAAACACAGTAATAAATACATTCATTAAGGTATACAATAGATACAATATATGTCAACATAATTTCTTTTGTGAAAAGCTTTAATTTTACATTTTAATAGACGATAGATGGGCCTACCTTGGAAGTAAACTCCAGAGCAAACTTGTAAAATTCTTGGCAGACAGCTTTTGTCCATTGATGCCATGAACTGTTGCAGTGGGTAAGCGTTCATGTCTGCCATCCCCGATACCTCAGTTTACTGAAAGAGAAAATGAATGCAGACGTGAGCTACAGGCGCAGCATTAAAAGGGGGGATGCTTTTTTCAGATGAAACCGCAAAATTGAATGAGGAAGTCAGACGGAGCTTTTGCACAATGCTTGCATTCTCTGTCAGAGGCCAAGAAATATGAGTCAAGTATCATTGTACTGTGATGTTGGAAAAGGCACACATCAATACAGTACATACATGTAAGAATACAAATCTAACATGTCTAAATGCACCCCACAAATTGCACTTGGGTTTATTAGTCTGTTACAAAAAATGTAATCCATGTGTTTATAAAATATGTTTTAAAAACTGGGAAAAAAGTCTGGCAGCATTTTGGACTGGTTGAGTAGTTTAAATAATTATTAGTAAGAAGTTGCTACTTTATTTTTAAGTTCCTCCCCATCATTGTTAACTCTCACCAACATCTGCTCCTATGACTATTTCTATCATAGTCTCAATCTTCTTCTTCTCCTTTCGGCTTTGTCCCTCTTCAGGGGTTGCCACAGCGAATCATCGACATCTTTCCCTGTTCTCTGTATCCTCTACTCTGACTCCAACTACCTCCATGTCCTCCCTCACTGCATCTATAAACCTCCTCTTTGGCCTTCCTCTCTGTCTCCTACCTGGCAACTCCATCTCTAACATTCTCCTACCAATGTATCCACTGTCCCTCCTCTGCACATGTCCAAACCATCTCAATCTAGCCTCTCTAGCTTTTTCTCCTAACTTTCCTGTCTGTGTTGTCCCTCTGATGACCTCATTCCTAATCCTGTCCATCCTGGTCACTCCTAAAGAGAATCTCAGCATCTTTAACTCTGCCACCTCCAGCTCTGCCTCCTGTCTTCTGCCTATCTCTAGTGTCTCTAAACCATACATCATAGCTGGTCTAACCACAGTCCTGTAAACCTTTCCCTTCACCTTAGCTGAAACTCTTCTATCACAAATCACTCCTGACACTTTTCTCCAGCTGTTCCACCCTGCCTGCACCCTATTCTTCACTTCTCTTCCACAGTCTCCACTACTCTGCACTGTTGATCCTAAGTACTTAAACTCCTGCACCTTCACCACCTCTGCTCCCGGTAACCTCACTTTTCCACTTGATGGGGCAAGCTGACGTGTATGTGATGAATTCACTTTTTATTTACTCTTAATATCACTGTTTTCCAGCATTTTAAAACAATTACACTCTAATAGGAGCCATACACTAATAAAAAATTCTCTGCACTTCCCACTGACATAGTGAGCTTTGTAGAATGATCACCCCTGCACTTCTGACGTGACCAATCAGC
>CAAKHB010001823.1:33901-43927 GCA_901007665.1 Aeoliscus strigatus | reverse complement strand
CTTGTGACGAAGAAATAAACATCTGGTGGAAGAGAAACTGAGGGTTCCTGTGGACTGACCTCTCAATCTGACAGTTGCTGTCGTAGCTGAAGGCACACTTCAAAATGCTGTCCAGCGTCATGAGGCTCACGTGTTCAAACAATTCAAACGACTCGCTGCTGTTTGCATAACTTTGCCATTTGTCCTGGAGAGAGTACATGTGACACCTCAGCAGGACACGGGAAAATCTCCACCATTGTCATTGACTCAAGTCGGACACGTGCTGCCGACAGCCTACAACTTTGATGTTGAAGTATTTCGAGGGTGAACGTGTTCTAAACGTACCAGCATCGTTTCAGCTGAGTCTGACATCAGCTTCACGTACGGTTTCAGTACGTCATAGTGGAAACCTGGGGTCAGGAGCCGTCTGTGTCGAAACCATTTCTGTCCTGATGACACTAATAAACCTTCTCCTGAAGACGGAAACACACGGGAAAGTTGTGACCGAGGAACGCCAGACACACTCCTTCACAAGCTGTGACGGAAGTATCTTACCGATCCAAGACTCGATAAATCTGTAGGCCAAATCATCTTTTGGCTCTGGATGGGAAAAAGGAGAACATTTTCTGATGTTCTGGAATGGTTCAAGGCTGAATGAAGAGAAATAAAAGAAAAAGAAACAGTCCCTCACCTGTTGATGTCAGTATTGTTTTCACATAATCCGGATGGTGAATGTTGAGGAAACAAACAAAGGGACCAAACCACAGTGGGAACGCATACGGGTACTGCTGTCCCCATTGAACCATCTGGTTCAGGTCTGTCCCATCTTGTTTAAACTGAACAAAGAGAACAACAAACAACAGACAAAGCTTGACAACTGGAAGAAAATATGTTTTCCAGGTGAACTTTCACAGACAAAAACGAACTAAACTACCATTGGAGCGACATACACAGCTTTATAAACCAGCATCTAACAAAAAGCCTGTTTACATAACAGAGGGATATTCTGCACTAACCTCTGACCTCTGACCTGATGAACCTGCAGGTGACTGGGTGAAGTCGGGTCATTCAGAGATGTAAGAAGGAGTCTGTTTGTGGAAATCTCTACTCTGAAATGAACTGGTAACCAGCGAGGTGCTGTTAAAACCAAAATGTATCCACTGAGAGAACGACATGATCATGTCTCTGTCCATCTAATCATGGAAGAACTACAAGGCTTGAAGGAGGGAGGGGGAAGGATGAAACTACTCAATTAACACAACGCAACACAGCTCTCAACTCTCTTATTTGTGATGTTTTTGTAAATAAGTTATCCAACAACCAGAGCTGAACTGAACAAATCACACTGATCCTTGATTTTATTGTTTTCTTTCAGCAGGTTCTTTTTCAGGTTATCTATTAGGTTCCTTTATCACAAACCCAACAGATTATTGTTATCCTGTTTATATTTAGACTTCTTTGGATGTTTTAAGGTTTGTGTGTATTTACGCATTACGCGTTTTTTAAATTAGTATTATTCAGACACAGCACAAGCAAATCTCGTTATACTTGCAAGAACGATAAAACCAATTCTACATTTTCCTGTTTTTTTTTTTTTGCAGTTCATGTCGACAAACGACGCACGCAGATTGAGGAATAAAAGCAGCATTAAATAAAATACGTGAAAGGTACATGAAGCATTCTACAATATGTACTTAAGCGCAGTTCGATCTACTTACCTGCATTACATGTCCAAATAACCAGTGTGCAGGCGGTCCTGGAAAAGTTTCCATTTTTCGAACGTCATCCCTCCTTTTAGTTATGGCCACGGCGAGTTTGTAAACAACAACAAGAAGACCAAGTAGAGCGAACAGGTGATGGACAGGCCATCCCAGCTGTAACTGTCCAAGAGCTTCCTTCAGCATTGTTGCGCCGATGACGTCTCTCCGGTCGAACGGAGCACTGAGATTGACGTGAACACTGACAGTGTCGATAGAGAGAACGACTGGAGGATTCTAAAGAAGTGAGGATGGAACAGGCTTCAAGTATGAACAGGCTTCAAGTATGGCTGTGACGTCATCCTCCCTCGGTGGGCGGGACATCTGTGCTGCCCTCCTCGCAAACCAAAGAGAACACTTACGTATGAGGTGAAAGAGAACGTGAAGTTAGTCGGTTTGAGAGAAGGGGACACCGAGTTTAGGGTTAGATGGAGGAGGTAGATTCACTGTGGAGGGAGCAGCCGAAAGGACCTGATGTAACCGAGTGTACATAAAAATATCACCATTGGTATGTCCTCACTGAAAAGGAAAAACAAAAACAAGTATTTGGTATCCTCATCAAAATATGATTGACTGTAGTGGAACTGTATACAGATCAAAACACACTGTGATTAAATGTGATTTATGAATAAAGGAAATTATTTGTCTGATAGCTACATTAACAAACTCCCTGTTACTTTTTACACGTTTAAGTATATGTAATATGTTACATGCAGCAATTTGTGATTTGCATACGTTTTATTTATAAAGCGCTTTTAAAAACACACAAAGACGCTGACAGACCGTAGAAATATGAAAATAGACTCAACAGAATAGAGCAAAAACATCTCAAATTGCTTTACAAACAAAATAGATTAGATAAACATTAAAACGCTGAGAAAAGATTGAAGCCAAGTAAAACAGAACAACCTTCATATTAGAATTAGTATTGTCAATAATGGATATATAAGGCATAAACACATTACACGTATCTTAGCACATGTGGTATTCGTGATACCACATCCATTACAGTGTAAAAGAAGAGAGAATACATCTCTACAGGGACAATGTCCTGTTTGTGTGACAATTGGTTTCGCCCAGGAGACTCGTTCTCTAGAGATGACTCACTCTTGTGAGTCAGGGTGATCAGGGCCAGAGTTTATGTCTGATCCTTTCATCATTTTCTATGTAAATAGAATTCCTCTTCGCAAAACACAGCTATTCATATATATAAGTAGTATATAAAACAGGGTCGCTGCTAACCAGCTAACCAATGTAACCCCCCCCTTTATTTCAAATTCCTAGTTTCTAGTATTTCTATTTCTAGTTCCAAAAAGAGCTCAGCTCACAGTGACAATGTCGAACTATACAACAACAACATTATTACATTACCATTGCAAACGTACCATTTTATCTTTCTTTACTTTGGCCAGCAGGTGGCTGTAATGAGTCTAAAAGTTGGAGAACAAAACAATCCGGCAAATCAGAAGAAGAGCATAAACGCTAGCTTGTCATTCATTCGCATTCAATTCTCTCCACAAAACGGAGCTACGAGCCGTTAGAGCCTTTTAACCCACAGAATACTTTTATCAGCCAAACCTAAGCCGAAGGTTCTGTTGGCGAACCACCCCGCTATTCATTTGTTTGATAGCTGATATCGGTTAGCTAGCTGCTCTTTAGCCTAGCGGCTAACACAACTAGCCATGCGTTGATTGAATAAAGGCCCGTGGGATCCTCGGTCTTTCCTGCGGAAACTCAACCGAAGAGGATCACATCAGCATCGGGTCGCTTTTAGTCACAAAGTGGCCGGCTATACTTAGGGTTCCAGGTTTCCTCAGGTAACACACCAAAGTTAAGGTTAGCTAACGACAGTTTAAACGGGGATGAATAGGAAATACCTCGCTTTAATTTTAAGGATAGCTAACACACATTACGAGAAACCCTTCCTTCAGTTTCCCCGAAACACTAAAACGTGTTTCTTGAAGTCAAGTGCAAAATGTAAACGATGTTTTAATGCCACTTTTCTGATTATGATGCCCTCCCCAGATAGAAAGTTAAGAACGCCCCCGGAGATGGAGGCTCCTCCGGTGACTGTGATGCCCGTGACCGGCGGTACCATCAACATGATGGAGTACCTGTTGCAAGGTGAGTCAGTGGATGGAACACATGAGGTAGAAATAATAAGTCTGGAAACAATGCAGACGTTTCCATTCATAATAAAGGGTCCAGAAAGCAATTATATCATACCGGTATGTGACAGTATGAGTCACATGCTGTCACCTTAGCAGCCACTTGATCTAAAACCAGAGGCTGATTCCATCCGTCACCATCATTGATTTAATGCATTCAAGGAAGCTCTGGTGTTTCAGGTGTCACATTATCATGCACCCTCTGTTAAGAGACCCACTTCTGGCTCCTCACCAAGACCATGTTGGTTGCTTTTCCTGAATCTTGACATCATCAGACATAATTACATTGTGACAAGACAAAGCACATTTGTTACCCACGGCGACAGCTTGTGTCTGTTGTTGCTGTTCTCACCTTGTGGATCTTGTGTTTCATCAAGGCAAATGAGGTCATGGTGAAGCACTCAGGGTTTTTTTTGTCAGTAGACAGAATATTTCACTTGTCGGTCGTCCAAATACACCCTGCTCATCCATACGATGGCGAAGGTTTTTGTCTAAAGCCATGATATTGGAGTTTACAGAGGTTGAGCGTAGGAGGGCAGAGGCTGAAAAAGCATCAGGAAAAAATCAAATCAATCTTGTGAGACTGTGAGAATCATTTTTAAATGAAATGAAAAATGAAGTGTTGCCTGCCCCATTTCACAGATGACGCCACATTCTGTATATTCATGCTGTTTTCCTGCTCTATCAATAACAGGAAGTGTGTTAGACCAGGCGCTGGAAAGCCTATTGCATCGTCTCCGAGGTCTGTGCGACAATATGGAACCAGAGACGTTTACGGATCATGAGCTGGTTTATCTTCTGAAAGGCCAACAAGGCAACCCCTTCATTCTCCGCGCCCGGCGTTCCCTCTCCCACCCCACTGCTCCGTGGCATCTACGCTACCTGGGCCAACCTGAAGTGGGAGACAAGAGCCGCCACGCCCTGGTGCGCAACTGCGTCGACGTGGCCGCATCTCACAGTTTGCCGGAGTTCCTCAATGAGATGGGCTTCCGCATGGACCACGAGTTTGTGTCCAATGGGCATATATTCCGCAAAGGGGTGATGAAAATCGTGGTGAGCAAGCTGTCACGCATCTTGGTACCGGGGAACACTGACAACACTGAACGTTTGTCCCTTTCATACTTGGTGGAGCTGAGTGTGTTGGCTCCCGCTGGCCAGGACACGGTGTCGGAGGACATGCGCAGCTTTGCTGAGCAGCTCAAACCTCTGGTTCACCTGGAGAAGATTGACCCTAGCAAACAGAGACACTGAATGACACAAGCAAATGATCCAGGCCAGGTTGATGATGATGGACACAGTCGATCATTTGTTTGTTTTTGATGCCCTGTTAACCTAAAACGAAATACAACAAGATAAAACTCCACAGTTCCTTTTGTTGTGTGTTTGTTATGTGAACTGGAAATTTTTCTGCAGTTTACTTCAAATTTAGATGAGTGACATCAGGTAATACTAGAGAGTAGTGAGTCAGCGAGTCATCTTTGGCTCAAAGTGTTAAACTGTTTTCCTCCTAGAAGCAGCAGTCGTGTCTAAGGAACAGAACAGTGATGGAACAGCTAAATGTTTAAAGCATTCCTCATCTTGATTTTCATACTTTTTCAAAGTTCCAAGTTGACCTTTGTTTCATGTCATCAAGTTTTTGTGAGTTTGTAACGAATGTTTGTTTTGCTCCACTAGGGGGCACTCATGCTCTTTGAGCTACCGCCTGCCGAAGTTGCTACCTTAGATCATCAACAGGAGCTGTGGTTGCCATGGAAATAATTAGCCGTGTGATCTGCACATCTTCCCCCCCACTCTAATTAGCTTTCTCAATTGCTTAATGATACATAGACCTGTGAAAGCCTTTCTTTTCCCCCCCTCAACAAAAGCATTGATTTTCCCTCTCTTCCCCTCTCATTTCTACTGTTAACCCATTAGTGCCTCTTTCATGGGAACTTGAGCTGAGACTATTACACATGAAAGCACTACAGCTGCTCCAGGTTCTCCCCTCTTCATGATGAATTTCAAAATGATCGGCGTGCGTGTGTGTGTGTGTGTGTGTCAACATTATGGTCGATCTTTGCTGCGGAGACTGAAGTAACTAATGCACATCCTGTCAGTTGTGATAATAACGCAGGCAATAAGACATGAGTGCCTCTAATAATATCCCTGCAGGAAGATGCATTTGCAGAGGCTGCGATGTAAAGTGACCGCTCGCATGTTTGAGGGGAGAGGACGAGGGCTGATGGCTGTCTCTGCATGTTGACCTACCTGCAAATCAAGGTGATGAGGGCGAGCTCACTGAGGTGGAAAGGTGAGATGCTTCCGCATACATCTGGCACGACGTAAGAGCCGCCCATTTAATATTCTTCGTGCACCGTTTGATAGAAGAATGTTGTGCGTCTTGTAAAGCAAATGCGCCAGAAATAAACGAAGCTCTGATTTCTGAACTTGTGTCGCAACGAGGTGATGGAGACTGTTGTTTTCCAACAACCGGAGCGGCTAAAACGTGATGTTTCAGCGCAGAGTGAATTATACATTAAAGAGGCAGATGCCTTCTTGCCCCAGGCTTTATATGTCCAGCATGGCTACGCTACAGTTTGTTGGCTTTCTTCCACTTAAACTTGTGTTTAGCACAGTGCTCTTTGGTGATGAGCTGGATTCCCACTGCACGTCCACTCCGCGTTGCCTGGAGAGCAGAGGCAAAGCTAGGCTAATCAGTGTCTTGGCATCAGGCCTACTCCACTATTGTGGATGCAGCCAACCACTGACTTGCACAAGTGAGGGGTTTAACTCGTTGCCGGAGGCAATAAATGCTGCACGCCTTATTTGATGATAGTGAGACAGGAGTGATACGGTCTCTACGTGGATACGTAGAACCATCTGGAAGAGGGCTGCTGAGACATGTACTGTCGTCACTGCCGTGTTCATTCATTAGCATGTCGTCATAGCTGCTGATTGTTCTGATCGGCCTACGAGATCATTTACAGCCGCAGAGGAACTCTTGTTCAATAGAATGTCTTCAGATTGCAGTGATCTTCCTGTACACACCTTTAACACTATACAACACACGTTTGCACCATGTACGTAAGTACATTCGGATATCTTTTAGTTTATTTCATTATCATACAATTATAGCAAGTGCACTTTTGGGTATGAAAAATGTGCACTGATCTTCCTCTACAGACCATTTGGTCCTTCAGGTCTCTACTATAATTAATTGGCGGAGGCAGCTCGTGTCCGTTAATCATATTTCGTCGGACCTCAGAAATGTGGAGAGAATAAGTCGTTACCTGCACAACACGGCCTTAATAAATCCTCTTGGCACCCTTTTGTCTTTGTGGCCCCTGAGCATAAATATTCCTAGCTGGCAGATGCCAGGATGCCACCCCAAGCTGGCTTTTGCTCAGGTCAGGAAGTCTTAAAGTCGACCTACTTTGGGCCGGTGCCACTGAGGGGTGAAATACCGTTCCCAGTCAGTTGGACTTGAGCCCTCTCCTTCCTGTGTCATTGGGAGGCCATATGCTTGTTAGTGTGGCTTCTTTGCTGAGAGGGAAGGAAAACCAGGGGAGGTGTTTTCCCAGACTCACAACAGTCTCCCAAGAGTGATCTTGCGGCTTCTCCAGCTTCCCTTTGTCCCAATCCCACAGGGCCGTTTCAGAAATATATCACAAAACATAGTGCGTTTGCACCAAACTTGTGACAGAAGAAACACCGAGGAGGGAAAATGTGTCCTTTTCCCTTATGTGAATGAAATTCCGGAGCACTCTATTGGAGGGTGCAAATTGACAGGCACAAAGCTCTGCCTTGTTGTTGCTGTGGTGCTCTGCCTTGCTTGTGGCGGGCTGAGATGATTACTGCTGTGCAGAACATGCTGTTCCAGGATCAGCCACACAGAGCCTACAGCCAGCCACGCTGCCTCTGGAATGTCTGGTATGGGGACAGTGTAAGAGTCGGCCTGGAAGGGACGCCGCCGCACGTACAAAGTTTTTAAAACTCGCACTGCCTGAGTCATCCTCCGTTCTCAGTGTGTGACTCCACTCCCTCGGTTTCAGGTCGCCGTGGAGATCCAGACCCGCTGTGAGCCTCTGGCTCTGGTCCTTTTTTCCTTTTCAATGGTCCCTTTTTTTTTTTTTTTTTTACTATTCCTTCATGATGTAACCTCAGGTGTGTGAATCACAGCCACAAAGCACCTCGCCGATTGTTGGTGTGTCTGTTTCTGAGACATACTGAAGTGATCAGCTGTAAAAATAATATGTAATTACCTGTGAATCAACGCTGCAGTCGAAAACCACCACAGTCACCATGGGACCAAATGGATGTTCATTCATGAGACGTAAGTCATTCCACAACACATCTTCCTGCATTTTTCTCCCCCCCTCACAAATGTCTCAGACATGTCTGAGTGCACACAGTGTTGTGCAACTTTTAAACACAGCTTCAGTCCCTGTGCGCTTTGCACGAAGAGGGCGGGGTGCTCTTTGACGATTTCAGCCACTGGAGCTTGTTTTGATGTTACTCATGAGCCGCTCGTGTCACTCAGAAATGCAACCAGGATTTATTGGATGATAAACGTGTACAATCCGTCGTACGTCTGAACGCGGAGGGCCATTACCCCAAAGTGTTTGCTGCCCTTTACAACTGTCTCACATCAACACCTCCCTGGTGGTCCCATTGATCACCTATCACAGCCCCCTCGCCCTGGCCAACTTGGAGACATCACAAATCGTGGCTGCATTCTCGTGTCGAGCTGCCTGCGAAAGCCCCATGAATAAGTAATCATCTCCCCGCAGCAACCAGCGGCATAACAGGTGTGAGTGTGCATGAAATGTGAAGCAGACTGTGAAACAGGCCGCGAGGTCAGCAGATCTGTTTAAGGATGAATAAAGGTGAAAAGGTCTCGGGGCTGTTAGACAAGAAATCTAATGGCACGTGTATTCATGAAGGAAATGAACAGCCAATGAGGTTGGAGCACCTGTGACTGCCCCCGCCCAGCTGTGAGATTTTAAGGACGTTCCACACACCGTGTCTGTCTGCCACCACTCTCTCTCGTCTCGAACTGGACGGCGTTCAGTCCTCTCCCTTCCACCGAAAAGCCTCATTTCACCTCGCTCCCTGCGGATTAAAATCTACGGTTACCTAATCCATTTTAATCTGTACTAAATCTGTCTAATCGCCACAGACAATTACAGTCACTGAGGTATAGCCGGCAAATAATCAGCTGAGGTGAAACCTCCTGCGCACCGAGTCCCCTCGGAGGACGGTTGGACTTCAGCACATGGTGCCTCCGCTCCACACATTTATGTGTGTGTGGTTTTTTTTTCTTTCTCTTTTTGGTAAAGCAAACCCATTGTGAAACTGTGCACCCAGCACCCCCACCCTCAGCCTTCTCCTTGTGTAGTTTTCACACTGTTTTGTTTTATCACGGCTGGGCGTGGAGTCTGGCACACAAAGCGCCGCGCGACGCAGCGCCAGAAAGAACATTACGCAGACTTTTGATGAACATTTTTTTTCTTCTTCTCCTCCATTAATTTCTGACGCCGACAATGGAGACTGGATTGGAAGTGAGGATCGGAGGGGTGGCGGGCTGGGGTGGGGGAGAGAAGGGGGCAGATAAAGAGTTTCGGGATTTCGCCTGTAATCACGTTGTATTGATTTGGTGAGCGCGCGCGCTCCAATTGGCAGCATCTCCACTCCGGCGCCGGCGCGTCATCCTCGCTTCACATCGACGGGACGAGTTGTAAGCAAATGAGAACATGTGTGGGATCTGAGAGCGGAGGAGAGGCGAGGGGGGAGCGAGAGGGGGCGCGAGAAAGGCGATCACCCCCCCACCACCACCATCAACCTGGCAAGTGGCGGATTTCATTGCCGAACTATTCTTCTTCTCCTTCACATTTTTTTTGTCAGACTGGGGATTGATCGATTCGTCACGTGCCCCCCCCCCTCCCCGGTCGAATCGCAGACAGTTGTGCGCTGTTCAGCCTGAATTGACTCGCCAGCTTAATCCGCGCCGACTGGAAGATTTAATAATTCACGGTAATCACGCATTATCGCCTCAGTGGATGCTCTCTACTCTGCTCTGGTGACCCCCCCCCCCCCCCCCTCCCCCTCCCTCCTCCTCTTTCTCCTTTTTTTTTTTTTTTTTT
>CAAKHB010001823.1:0-13410 GCA_901007665.1 Aeoliscus strigatus | reverse complement strand
CACACACACACACACACACACACATACACACACCCCACCTCTTCCTGTACCCCCAGTGCAGCTGCCACCATGCCAGGCAGGTTATAATATAACTGCCCCTCACCCCACTCTATATCGATTTGCAATGCTAATGCCTAATGGATATCTTGAGAGTAATGTGGGATCCAGGCCAATTTTTGGTCGAAGGGAAAAGTCACTTAACTGACAAGTCTGTGGCAGTTAGACATTCTTGTGCTTGGAGTGAGGGAATGGCATATTGAGCACCCATATTGGCCTCATACTGCAAGCAGATAGTGTAGTTAGTCTGACTTCGATGTGTGCTAAGCCTTACCACTGATAGCCATTACCTTTCATTGATTCCCAGCACTAAATGGACCTCTGCAGTCCCTGGATGAAGCTAGGCTGGCATGGTAGAAGGAAGAGGGAATTACAGAGCAATTGATTCATGTTGCAAATGTTTTCTGAAAGAGGCCATCATGGAAGAACACCGGGAAATTATTTCAGTTGATCAACAAATAATTTTGACTCTTCAGCCATAATCCAGGGAGAAATCCTCTTAGGTCTTTGGCCACCTGTGAAAAGAAAGTCTATGTCAGATTTAGTAGAAAGGAACCCATGCATTAATTTGAAGACAAAGAAGCCTATCCTTGTGATGCCTATTGTCTAAATATCTAAATCAGCTATCAGGATTTTTAGGCCTTAATGAGAGTTAAACCCAAGCTGATTGTCTTGGTATAACCAAGAGAACCTCATTCCCCTTAAGTGGCCGTGATTGGTCTGTCTCTGTTACCCTTATCCGCTTTTACTTATGGTCAAATTATCCCCTTTTGACCTGATTTAGTTTTGTTTGTAGGTTGATGAGGGTCAATGTCTCGGATAACCAGAAAATAATTGTGAAAAATACATAAACATCCTCATAGCAGCGCTTTTAACTCCTTTTTGTGCCTGCTTTTGTTTTTTTGTGAGTTTTGTCATGGGACCAGGCAGTGCATCTCGCTGCATAAGCCCAGCCATTGGTTCATTCATTATTTAGAGCCCTCTCAACTAGGCCCATTGTATTAAAGGAGTATGATTTGAATAAGAAGTAGCTTCCTGGACCCAGGCGTGTGATGTGTGTGTTCCTCCCTGTCATTGTATGTTTCTGTGAGCTTGATTCGTCTGCCTCAACAAGCCAGGGGGCTGAAAGAGAATTTCCATTTTATGAATATTTAATACATAATAAAGTTTTCAATTTTACTCTATTCAATCCGTAGGGTAAAAATGTGCCAGAGCCACCCTGCAAGGACGGAACACACAGCAAAGGTAGTCGATTCAATGGAGGCATCTAAAGAGGTTTTCGTCAGACTTAGTTCCCCACTTCTCAAACTGCCATATTACTATTGGATCATAGAATATCTGGGCTCTCCACTGTGTCCATGGTGACCTGGCATGGCTCTGTGTGAGACACCCAGCTGGGAGTGCCCCTGAATCAACTTGGGATTAGCCCAGGATTGTCTGGGATTACTCAGGGATAGAGGAGGATTAGTAGTGACTGCCTGTTTCGGGGGCGTGAGGGCCATGGCTTGGCCAAATTGCCCCTGACTCAGACTGAGGGAACAGGAGGCAGAACCACACCCCCACTGGAACCACCTGCAATGTTTGCTATTCTTAGATTCTAGAATACACACAAAGAAAAGCATGTGGTGGAAAGCAACATGACAGGAAGCCAGCAGCTCGTGATGCTGATGATGCCATAGCTGGCCACGGTCCGAAATCTCTCAAATCTCTCTAGCAGGTGGATTCATCAGATAAAGAGGGTTTGGGATGATGGCAAATCCCTCCAAGTTCAATGTGGCTGCTCTTCCCTCATACGGGGATAAATTGAGATTTGAATCAGACAGGTCATACAGAGTTGCAGCATGAAGTGGTTCAGCTCTGTGAAAGATGCCCCATTTACAATCGGCTGTGGTGGAATGGCATGAAAGCTTACATATGTTTTAATTCAGGCATGCAGGGATGATTTGGAGCAGTGCGATAGGTAGATGAGCCAACCAGGGTGAGATAGGGAGTTGGCGCGGTACGTAGAGAAGCCGTCAGTAGCAGGGAGCGGGCATCCCCTGCGGACCTGCACTGCCGAGATGAAAGGATGTTTAGTGTTGGAGCAGCAGCATCAAACAATCTCTTGCATCCTTTTCCCCATCCCCCACTCTCTCTCCATCTCCCTCTCTTGACTCTCACCACAATATGATATAGTTCTGCCGTTGCACGTTTACCCGGTTGCTAGGTTACCCAATGCTGGTGGTGTCACAGCAAGATAACCCAAGGAGGCATTCACAGATCACCTGAATTCTGTTCGCCTCCCATTTGTGTGTTCTCTGCCGGAATTTGATTTATTTGTTTCCCTGCTGTGCAATTCAATGTGAATACAAATAATCTCTAACATAATGGAGATGGTGGAAGTGTGAGTACCCTCAATCTGAATCAATCTATTGTACCAGTATATTTCTGTACCACAGGAGGTGCTTTTGATTTATATTTTTTTCTGCTTGGGTGTCGAAATGCCTCGCATTCAACAAAAAGAAAAACTACAATGACAAATTTGCACATCAGGAACTTCAGCATTCAGCAACCCTTGTGATGTACATGATAATAAAAAATATATCCAATGAATTATTGAGTAAGTGACAGTACATGCTGCTGGGGAGGACAATGGGGACGTAATTGGTAACACACTGGATAAATGAAGGCATGGCAATTGAAAGCAGAAGTGAAAAATGACTTGTGAGCACAGAAGTGTATGAAGATAAGAAAAAGGGAAATCAAGACATTTCAGCAGAATGTAACACTCAAGAGAAAGAGGAGTTTTTATGATCACAGAAAAAGAGAGGGAAGGGTGATTGGCAGTGATGATAGATTTTGGAAGGTGGGCTACATTCATTAGCCTGTGCTGCCTGTGGGTCAATATTCCTATTGCCATTCACGATATGATAGTGAAAGAGACAGGGTTGGCACTAAGCCAGACTGGCACAGACTTCAAACCTACACTGCATCCAACCACAGTAGCTTACATCAGCCTGGCTGAATGGAGAAGTGGAGGAGACCAGATGGATTCATGGGTGTGAAAGTGGAGGATTGACGTACAGTGTGTGCCTCAAGACTGATTTCCCAGGTCATTTCAGGTTGGCTGAGGCCGACAAGGTCTTGCTCATTGCCAGCTGTAGCTGTCACTCACAATAGGCTTGTTTTTTTCAAATGTGACACTGATTTTCTGACTCTGTAACTTTGCCTGAAATAATTAGACAGGGTTGGTATATAATAATATACATAGAGGCAACCTGATAGACTTAATCTATAGACCGAACAATCCATAAGCAAAGGTGATAGCTCTGATCGAGCTCGCTCACTGAGATGATCTCTTCTCTCTCTGCAGAATTCAATCCGACACAACCTGTCCCTTCACACACGTTTCATCCGGGTGCAGAATGAGGGGACCGGGAAGAGCTCCTGGTGGATGCTGAACCCAGATGGAGGGAAGATGGGCAAGGCTCCACGCCGGCGAGCGGTCTCCATGGACAACAGCACCAAATACCTAAAGAGCAAAGGCCGCATCAGGGGCAAAAGAGTTGGACGCCCTGGTATAGGTGCTGCGTCTGCTGTTGTGGGACTTCAGGGCTCCCCAGACCACGGCAGCCCACCACGTAAAGGCCTCCTAGGTTCTGGGGGAACATCTGGGACAGAGGGTGAATTTGATGCCTGGACAGACCTCCACTCTCGGGCAAGTTCATCAGCCTCCACCCTAAGTGGGCGTCTGTCACCCATCCTTGCAGAGGGGGAACTCGAGGAACCAGAGGAGGGAGGCCTGTCCTGTTCCACCTCCCCCCACCTCTATCCCTCACCGACCAGTGCTCGCTCTCCATCCATGGGTGCAGGAAATCGGTGTCCACCCCTTGAGCAATTGCCTCAGCTGGCTAACCTGACAGGTGCCATCAGTCTTGATGAACAGCTGATGGAGGATGGCTATCATCACCATCATGCGCAGCAGCAACACCAACAGCATTCTGCTGTTACCAGACATAAGCACCAATCCCCTGTCTACCACTACAGCTCTGGAATGAAGGGACAGGGCTCCTATGGCACAGGTGTGTATGGTGCATCAAGCATGGGGATGTTGCGCCACCACTCACCCATGCAGACCATTCAAGAGAATAAGCCTGCTAGTTTCTCTGGAACCATGCGGGCTTACTCGAGCACCAATGCCCTACAGAGTCTACTTACAGGGGGCTCAAGTGGGCAGCAATACTGTCCCAAGGACATGTTGATGGGACAGAAGAGAGAAAGCCATCCCCTGATGGGTCAAGCGTGTAATGGAGTAGTCTCCAACCCTCATACCCACCACCCTGGTCACCACAATGGCCACAGTCATAGCCACAATGGACCTCATAATCACAGCTCAGCCCATAGCCATAACAGAACTCACAGCCATACTCCTACTCATAACCACACCAATGTTACCAACCACAGCTCACCTCATAGCCTCACTCACAACAGTCACAACCTCACCCAGAGCCATAATCATACACCTCCCCGGGCTCCAGGTCTGACACCATGTGGCAACAGCAACCAGCTCCAGAATTACAACCACAAAGCCCCCTACCTGTACAGTCCCCCATCACATGCCCACCTCCCTGCCTCCACCACGCTGCCCCCAAACCCAGCAGGTATGCTTGGCATGCCCCAGGACTCCTGTCATGTGGCTACTGCTCCACACCCCCACCCTCGTCACAACCATTACCCTGACCTACAACACCAAGCCATGGCGAATGGACTTTACCACCATGGCCAGGGGATGGTGGCCAGTAGCGTTAATAGCAACTACCATGGCTATCACCAGCCCCACCCCCATGAGAGACTACCAGCCGACCTGGACATCGACATGTTTCATGGTAGCTTGGACTGTGATGTGGAGTCCATTCTCCTTCATGACATTATGGACTCTGGGGAGGAGATGGACTTTAACTTTGATTGCTCCCTTGCCCAAGGGGTGGGCATTGGAATGGGCATGGGTATGGGAGTGACCATGGGCATGGGAATGGGGATGAGTGGGCTGACTGGTCCACAGCAAACCCATAGCAACCAGAGCTGGGTTCCTGGCTGAAATCTAGGACAACAAATCCAGCACTCACAAAGAACTATCATACCCATAAAGCACTGTGCTCAACTGTGACATTCCTGACTTGACACAGAGACTATAGGACCAACAGTCCTGTCTTTCTTTGTTGTCCTGACAATTCCTGTGTTATCCTGTTCACCCCTTCTTTTTTGATCACACTTCCTCCCTGAGAGATCTAGTTCATGTCACATTTGTTTTTTTTCCTCAACATCAGCTATACTGTGATGACAATCTCAGCTGTGCTAACATCACTTCTCATCTACCATGAGAACTGAACTCTCAATGCACTTTATTGCAAGTAGGTCTCATCTGGCAGTGCAATGTGTTCACAGAGCAGCTCAGGCAGAGCTTGGCATGTTGTATGAGGGGCCTGCATATTCGACAGGACGAAATGAAAAACCACAAGCTCTGATAAAGTTTCAGATCCTTCCATTGTATCTAAATTCCACTTATTTTCTGCAGAGACAGTTGTAATTGGCAGGATGCATTAAAAAGCCTTGGTGCAAAATTCAGAGTCAACTCTTCTAACTAGTTTGCTCTTGCTCTACAATTCACAGTCTACATTAAAAAAGTTTAACAGGTACTGTTATCAGTCTGATGATCTGATTTCACCCTTAAAACAATCTGGAGTGTCCACAATCGAAGCTGGTTTGAGTGGATTATCTGTCTAAATTATTGTACACTGTGAGTGGAACATATATGGTCTTAATGTGACTGAATGGATTGGAGGGTTAGAAATTCTGTCGTATGAAAATATCACCAATTGAATTTGGAGCTGAAAGTACCAAACCCCCAATGGTGAATTAAGCTGTAGCAGTAGCTAGCACCAGCCCTGTGTGAGAGACATTAAAAGATCCACTTCACATTTTTCTTGCGTTTCAAAGCATACACCATGATGATTCTCTCCTCTAAGCCCAGGAATCACACTCTGAAATAATTTTGATAACTCCAAGTGTATGAATTCTGAAATAAATGTTGCCATGTAATAGTTTAAATCTACGCGTATGTGACTCCTATGGTTTTATATTTGAATATCTGAATATCCTTTGGAGTCCACCAGGCCCAGTAGAATATGTTTTTCACTTAACCTCTGAAATAGGTGTTCTTATCGTATATGCAAGTAGACTTGATTTTTTTTTTCTTTCCCTAAAGTCCTATACTAATGAGATTCAGTTAATTTAAAAAAAAAAACTGACATCAGCAGTCAGGTTATTTACAGCTTCATGCATTCAGACCTTGGCACACTGACTCTTGGATGTTGCACTGGGAGTCGAAGCATGTTGTCACTACATCATTAGCCGGTTTCTATCATTACGGCAATGCAATTTGGTGAATTAGAACATTGTTTCACCTTGTCACACCTGCGCTTCTCATACTAGTTGGTCTTTTGCACCCACCATAAGTCACTCGTTCTTTCTGCCTGCCAGTGGTGACAAAGTGGCAGTTACTCACGCTACACCATTAATGTGGCTTGATTGAAATTCAGCATCTTGCTTTTAATCTCCAAAGTGATGCGGCGGCGATGCATCATTATTGAGAATCTAACACATTGTCCTCCCATCTCTCACCCCGTCCGTCTGGGCAGCCACTTGCTTCTTCAAGTTAATGCACCAAGAAAGCAAGACAAAACTGTGATTAACGCCAAGTCACTCTGCCTGCTGTACTGCTCTGAGGAGGCCAATGTCACTGTCCGCTTGCCTGCTCACAGAGGGTAAAAATGGAAAAATGGAGACAAGGATAGAACAAGTCTGTGGTTTTAGTGGGAACACTCATAAGCCTCAGTTTCCATGCTGTATGGGCGTGTGTGTCTGAAAACAGGTAGTGTAATTGTATTGTAAATCATCTCCATTTTCTGTATTTTGTGTTCCCTTGTACCCATGTTTTCAGTACTTATACCCTGAGCTCAAATACTGCAGCAGTGCAAAGAGAGAGATTAAAAAGAAAACAGACAGCCAGTCTGAGTGGCATAAGTCTATATCAAACAGGGCTGCAAAGCCCGTCAGCCATCCCTTTTTGTGTGTTTATTCTGTTGTCTTGTAGTTGTTGTCGTATTGATGAAATTCTAAGGACCAACAGTGCTGAAATATCCGCATATGGATGGAAATTCTATGGCAAAAATGATTTTGGTAGTGCTGTATGACCTTCCTACACTCCAATACCATACACCCTCCTACTCTGCTCAATTGTCCCTGTGTTTGTGGGTGAGGGAGACTGACGCTTGTATCGGCCTTGGGAGAGAAAGAAGAGTGGACACCCCTATTCGCTAGTTCCCTCTAGGAGACGCACTGCATTTAGTCTGTACCAAGTACAGCACACAAAGGAAAAGACGGGGAGTATGGGTGGGATGGGGGTTATTGTTACAGCCAAAGGTCAAGCACGGCACAGACTATCAGCTCCATTACCTAGGTAAATACCTTTATTACAGGGCTTTTAGCCACAATGGTTCCAGTTAATCTGTGGATGGAAAATGCGTGGAATTTTCTAAGCAAATGGGTTTCACAATGCAGTTATGTCATAACCTGTACTACAGAAATCAGCAATGCCATTCTATCGGAAAGAGAGATATATATGATGTCTAATTTTCCTATATTTATTTATGAAACAGATTGGTCTTCGTCACTCCTAAATGTGGTAGTTGTTCGAGTCAACTCCTGTCCTCTTTTCCCTCTGCTTTTTAAGATGTCACTCTCCCCTTTTACTTACTTTTATTTTGTACAAAATCTATATATTAAGAATATTGTAAAATAGTTTTTAAAATCTCAAAAGAATATCAGTTTTGTTGTCTATTTCTTTTCTTTTCTTTTCTTTTTTTCAAGAGAATGTATCTCATCATCTGGTGACTGTTAAATAAATTTAAGTTAAAAGAAGTTTACTTTGAAGTTGCATTTGTGAGATTATCACTATAAAAATAGATTTCTTTTGTCATGAAAACACAACAAAGAGATCTCATTCAGAGACGCGGGCTTTTCTGAACTTACTTGTGCTTGTCAGGTGCTATTTCTTTCACAGTTGTAAGCAGCGGCTGCCAAGACAAGCGCATTTGTCATAAATGTATTTTTTATAAACTAGTTTGCTTCATTTTTTAACCATAACGCTTTGCACTTGCTCACAACCCCTCTTGGCAGTCATGTTTGCCCAGGACAGCAAGTTGCTGTGTGACTGAAATTTATGAATGAAAAATGGAGAAAAAGGTACATTTCACCTATGTCTCGTAGGCATCGCTTGTGTTTTGGATGAATAGGGATGAATGTGTGGACAGAAAGACTAAACAAGGATACGCCCAGACAGCCAGACAGAATCACCAGCATGGGCTTAATAGGTGAATGTGTACGTGTGTGATGAGACCTTTGAAGCCCCAGAAAGCCATGTAGGTTGGCCACAGCTGCCCTGGTCCCATTGGAGGTGTTTTCACAGGAGGGGTGTGCAACACTACTGTACGACGCCATACTGCCAGACCCCCAGGGGAGCCCCGCCACACACACACACACCTTTACAAACAACACACGTGCATTTAGAAATACCACTGATTTACACATCTAGACAAAGAGACGCAGGCATGAAGCCATACGCACCAACACGCATACACAAACAGTCAGTTTTAATTGACTCTACCTGGCAGAGGCTCTTTGTGGGGAAAGAAGTGAGACGCACAGGGAAAGATACAGATGGGGGTATATATAAAAAAGAACGATTAGTTTTCCGAGGACTTTTAGATGTATGATGACTTAAAACATAGTCATGTAGCTTCAACTGATGTTTCATAATTTCACAATTAGAGCAACCTGATTGAGTGTGGCTGAGACGAGGACGAGGCTGGCAAACGGCCAAAGTCTCACTCTTTCCTGCCTCTCTCCTGAGGGAGATAGAGGCTGAAGTAGACAGGAAGGCAGTCCAGTCCAGGTGCTGTGCCTCGGGGAGGACCGGCTCTTCTGTTCCTCATTATCAGAGAGACAGAGAGAGAAGCTGTGTTACAGTGTCATTATTCATCCACTCAAGCATCTGGGAGCAGGTCCTTCCTCGCTTGGCCCAGCGATATCTTGTAGAGACCGCCCTTGGAGCTAAAGGCTGGCTGGGGACACGGCTAACTGCTAACAGACAGACCCACCCAGGCAAGGCTCCAGGGTACAGATGTCCTTGAGTGCTTATGAGGATTCAGCAGTTCTCACTTTTGTCAGAGCTGCGAAATTAAAAAAAAAGAAGAAGCAAAGTCTATTAAAGTCTATTAAATCCATTAAAGTGATTAATACTACCATGTGGAAGGGTGGAGTTCTGATGTATGCCTTTATTCTTAGCCGCGAGGAAAATACATTTTGTGACAACCATTATTATTTTTCTTCAGCAAAAAATAAGCATGAACTCATGCCGATGTACCTGAACTGAATTATATATGTCCTGCCCATATCAGTTGCCCCTAAAACATCTAATATTAACATCAGATTTTCATGGGTGAATGAATATATTTGGACGCTGTCAAACCAAAAGGACTATACATTGTAAAAGAGCTGATAGGAGTCCACAAGAGGGGGGTCCTGCTGACTATGCTTTACAAATGTGGGGGATGAGGGTCTATATTTTAGAAGCCCAAGCCACAAAGCTGTAGAAGCCACATAGTCCACTCCAGACAAAGGTAAATTATATCACTGAAACCACAGTGAGATTGAAAAGAAGAGCTGAGATGAGCATGTAGTTGTCATTTGTTTTTTGTTCTTAACCATAACATACGACTCAGAACATCATCACCTGAGTGTCATATGTCTACCTGCGGTATGACATATTTTTTTAAATGCACCTTGGGTTTTTTACTTGGTGACAAAGGGGTTCAGTCTAGAGTTAAGGTTAGCATTAGGATTAGAGCTCCACATTAATTACAGGACAATTACTGACAAGAAAACATAACCAAACACAGGTTATGTTTCTCGACCACCGCACACCCGGCATAATAGATTCATGTCGGTGTGTGGTGACATTTACAAGACCATTGCTTAATTTACAAACGTAACATGGGGTCTTAATCCTCCGTCTGCAACACGACCAAAGGGGTTGTATTTTGTCGGCGGACAGGCTCAGAATCTAAATTGAAATAGTGATACTAAAAAGGCCTAAAGAGCCTCTACTCTGTGTGAATATTAATTATTCTTCTCAATTGACCATACACATTATTTTATGGGTTCTGTTTTTCTGACTGTGTGATTCCAAATTGTCAAGGGACAAACGTGGAACAGGTCAGAGTTGGATCTCGTTAGAGCCAGCCGTCTTCTGAGATGGTCTGATGGTCTCATGTTCCTCTCATTGCCTTTGTTATTACGTTACATAGTACTGGCAGACGTTCATATGTGTAACTTGCCAACATTCTAACCAATTGCTGAATAGCATTTCCAACGACAACATTTTGGACTGTTTCATTTTGTTTTTTGAAAACACTAACCACATCAATCATGATGATGATGATGAAGGAAATGGATGATTAGGTATGAAGCCAACTTGACAGACCACTGAGGTTCAGTGATGAAGTGGCAGCAATATTTGGCCCACAGGTTGCTGTGAGAGACTGTAATGTAAAGAAATTTGGAGTTTTAGGTTTTTTGGTTTTGCTGTTTGACATGGTAGACTGAGAACCAGTTCTTCTAATGCAATATGTTGTTAAAAAAATTGTCTTATGGCCCTTAAGGAAGAAAAACAATCAAATTTTACATTTTAAAGTCAGTAATTTAGGCTTTGTGTCAGCTCAGTTGGCTTCACACACTATATATAACAACATCAGAAATGATTACAGGAAATCATATTTGGTGTAGTATGTCTAATAATTGTATATTACAGATATACAACAACAGATTAAATTATGAAAATTCTTCTTCTCAGTGGTGCTAGCGGGTGTCAGAAATGCAACTGCTTCTATAACTTTACTTACCACATCATTATGAATGACTGAAAAGAAGGTGATGATTTATATGTAACCAACAGTATATATCCGTATTTAGACTAACATGAATAAATCCATCTTTGTATATTCCAGTATTTGTTTTCGCATTCACAATCTTAAAAAACAAAGCGAACTGCGTTTTGTAGAAATATAAATGAATTAAGAATAAAAAAAATTGCCAATTATTTATAAAATGTATTACCTTTCTTTGAATTACTATGTATTTCTTTATTATGGCAGTTTTGTTCCTCCATATACTGCCTTTTTTGTATATACTGTATGTAGCTGTATAATCCTTCTTATAGACAGACAAACAAAAAACGAACTCATGGTGTAGGTAATCTGGTTAGGGTTACTGTATATGGTGAAGAGAGTGAAGAAAGGTGTACTCCCTGTTTTTTGTTTTTAACATCCCTTTGAACGTTTCAGACAAAGGGATAATACGCTCACATGCTTATGAATGTACTTTATATAATGTTAATGTCGTGTAGAGATACACACAACATTGCAACACATCTCTCCAGGAGTACGTCATCTTTACAAAGGAAAAAAAAGAAAGAAGAAGAAGCGTCTCCATAAAATCATCTCATCTCAAAATGATTATAAAAATAATACATATTACATAATCAAATTGAATGTCCCGCGGGTGTCCAGAGCTACTGACTTCTTCCTGATTACAAGAAAATTACCTACCAGGAAATCCTCCTATCTCTCTCTCCTTTCCGCGTTATTACACCAATCACTGTCCTTAATGAGTCCAAATCCCCACCCTCTCACCTCTTGTCCCCATTTCACCCTCCTCCAGTGGAGACAGACAAGACAGATCTAATCAGATCTTTACTCTTTTCCTGATCCACTCATGAGGAGTGAGAGAGGCGACGAGGTGTACGTCTTTGTAAGGGAGGGGGTGACCTAATGTGGTGATGACACAATTAATTTCAAATTAATTCTCCTCCTGAGCGTCGACATCACCTCACCTCCCTCTTGTATTTCTCCCCACTCTCACCTCTATCTTTGCCTCCTCTGTTCATCCTTTACCCACCCCCACCCACGACCCACGTTCAGTCTGCCTCACCCAGCCCTCCCTCCTCCACTCCATCTCCTATTTAACCACACGCAGCCTAATATCACACATGGGGGAGCTCATCTCAGCGTCGTGCTCGTCTGCAGCATTAGCTTAGCTCACTAGGACCCAGAGTGTGCAAGGAGTGCTAATAGAGGCTGGGGGAGGGTGGAGGAGGGCTGGCAGAGCGGGGGCCTGATTGGTGTCTCTAATTACGGCTTGATACTAAAGAGTAATTAATGAGTTTGTGGCTGATGGCAGCAGCTTTGGAGCGTCAGACTCGATCGCAGGAGATAAGAGCTGTTTGTGCCGAGGATCCCATGGGACGCAGATTCATACAGGCTCTGGCATAAATAATATGAAAGTGCTTACTGTTCTTAACTGTATTTTCATGAAGTACACTTCTGAGGTGAAATCAGGTAAAAAAAAAAAAAACATCTTATGACCAATCACAGAGAAGGAGCAGCAAATCATGTCAATTCTGAAGCTTTGCTGGGAAGAAGAAAAAAAAAAAAAACATCACTGAAGAAAAATTCATGCTGGCTGTAATCTCATTCCCCCTCATTTTCGGTCGCCTTATCAGCTTGACAACAGTTCTTTTAGAGTCATTTTAATTGTGCATCATTCTAGAGCAACCTTTTTTTTCCATTCATTTTGTCTGTATATTCATTCACTATCATAAACTCTCCCCTCTTCTGGGGTCAACATGTAGCGCCAAACAACCCTTATGTTACCTCCACCAAAGAGATTTCAATGTTGTTTTTACATTATGAGTGCATGTCAAGAATGCCAAAGACAAATAACATAGTTTAACCGAAGCCATGCTATTTCTGTGAACTGGAAACGAGAAAGAAAAACAAATAAAGTGGTTTAATTGCTGAACAGCAACCTGCATCCTAATGCTAATGCAGGTTTATTGCTATACATTAGCATCAAGAGCCGGCTGTTTGATACTGATGCGAATGAGTTAACGTTAGAGTTATTTGGAAGCTGGCTGCATCTCACCCAGATGCCTCAGGGTAGAGGCTTCATGCGTCGATAAAAGATGCAAGTGAAATGAGAAAGCGTCACTTTTTGACAAGCTGAGAGCATCGTTATTTTACGTTGGGGGTGGTGTGTGTGTCTGTGTGTGTGTGTGTGTGTGTGTGTGTGTGTGTGTGTGATGGGGGGGGTAACATGTTGCAGAAAAATGATATTACAATGCTGAAAAAAAGCGAGTAGAGCTTGAATGACGACGTGTATGCTGTGTGAGAGACAGAAAGAATTCTGAGGAGTGTC
>CAAKHB010001822.1:0-19011 GCA_901007665.1 Aeoliscus strigatus | reverse complement strand
TATGACTCGACAGTGCAGTACACTTTACCATCATGTCACCCAACCTAATAATTATTTTTGATAATTATTAGAGTTAAAAGGAAACATAATAATTAGTAATAATGTTCTTTGTAAACGTAAATAGTGTAAAAAGTATCAATGCATCCTGGCACTTGTTTCTAAGAAAAAAGATATATATTAATGTAAATGTAAATTGTAGTCAGCCTGTCAAACGCATGTATGGTGACATTTACACATTAACCCCTCTGCACTTTTTTTTTCTGGAAGAGGAAACAGTCGGGCTCTAGGGGAAAAACAAAAAAGGCCCTGTATTTACAACAAAAACAATTCAGGGAGACAAAGCATGTTTTATATATATCACGATTAATTAAGAGTGCTTCCTTCTCACTTCTCCTAATTTAATGTTCTTACATGCTCATATAGATGAGGCTGTTGAGAACAGCCACATAAAAGCTCCATTAAGTGGACTCTTAGCGCTCTGGTGGTACATACAACTATGTGAAAATGATATTTTGCTGATTGTCTTAATGGTCAGATTCCCGAGATGAGAGTACAATTAAAAAACAGAGCAGAATAGAGCAGAAAACAGATCAAAAATAAACTGCTGGATGAGCAACACAAAATGTCTTTATTGTGATTTTTCTGTCCGCAAAATAATGACATAAAATCTGTCCCATTTGGATGAAGACAAATAAACAAACAAACAAACAAATAAATAAAACATCCCGAATATAATTTGTTCAATTAGTTATTATTTGCGTTGATGTGTGTTTCATACTTACCTGCTGAGGTTCTGCCTCTCGGACATTCATTTGGTTACCAGTAAATTGAAATCAATTTCGACAGCTCACAGACACGGACATGATCCATTATTTACATAACCAACCATTTCTTTAGCCTTTGACCCAGAATAAATGAATTTGTCACTTCTGCTCAGGCAGTGTAGCAAAGATCAGAATAATGAATATTTCACTTCAATGCACAATAATCTCGTGCCGTATAACAGAGATTTCTTCCAGAATTAAAAGAACAAATTACCTTCGAGTGGGTGCAGCTGCAAATTCTTTTGTTTTATTTGTTTTCTTTACTAATTGTTGAAGTGTGTGTGTGTGCAGATGATTAAATGAACCAATGGGAATTACTAACTCACTAACAATTCTTTGCATATATACATATAAAAAAAACAGTGGTAACCATCTGCAGCGATTGCATTGCAATTCATGAGGATTTCTTAAATGCTCATGTCATGTTTGTGTACATAATACACTTTTCATTTCAAACTCATGGATGAAAGACTGTTATGTACTTTTATCCCAGATTAAATGCACAGACACTCATTTCCAGCTGCATACATCAACTTTCTTTTACAGTTATGCCCATTAAGACAATCGCAACCCATTTTCAAAGTCCCTAGAAAGAAGGGGGGGAAAAGAACAAACATTATCAAACTGAGCAAGTGAATGAACCAAAGTAACACTATAATATTACTACTATTTAACTGAGGTATCACAGCACATTCAATTACGAGGCTGCCACCTTTGTTTCCCTCTATTGTCAACGTTGAGCACAACTGAACCCGCACTGAGCCACCATTAAAAACACCAACTGATTAAAAAACATTTAATTTGATAGCTAAAACGGCGCTTCCCCATTTTGAGACAACACATTTATCATGGCGCCAGACGAACAAATGCAAAAACAATTTGACTCCAATTGTTGTAAGCGTTGAATCACGCTGCGAGACATGCTAAAGCTAATTTGCCAGACAAATTAGTTGGCTCGATTTGAACTTCATTGATGAAGTTATAAAATCTCGTATGGGGAGGAAAGTGCTCCTGCCGTACATTTATAGTAATTGTTTCAATGGAACCCCGCTGTGGGGGCATTTTAGACGCCCACCCCAACGACATTTTTTTTTAAACTGCGGCTGTCAAATGGCTTGGCTCAGGATACCAGACATTACAAAGACAGCTCCTCAATTCCTTTTCACTACTGGAGTCCATCTTCCCTGCGATGCCAACACATGCTAAACTGGTTGCAGTCCAGTATTTTTAGGCTAAATCGCTCGATTAAATGGTGCTGCAACACTGGATAAAAGTTAGTTTTACGTCAGTTCGTTAGCTCTGTTCAAAGATCCGTGGACACTTTGATAAAGCTAGATTAAAGACATAAAAGTCTTGACTGACTTTTATTGTACACACTCAATATATTAGGTACCCCTTGATAAGAACCAAAACAGTTTTATACAATGAGGATTCATGCTTATTTTTTAACTATTAATTACCATGAACACCTTGATCAAACAGTGCAGCTCAACAGCATCACAAATATCGGTCGGGTTGGGTTATTCCAGGTTCAAATTGAAAGGAACAACTATGGGCATCCTCTTGCAACAGAGCAGTCCTGCAAATGCCCAGTTCATACTGAGGCACCGAGCTGCAATCAGTAATTGCAACCTCACGTAACCCACAGTCGCTTCAACAGTAATCTGGGAATCGCAACGTGCTGTGAGGCGGAACAATACAACAAATGCAGCAGAGAACTCAACGAAGCTAAATTTCTGCAATAAGCATTTTGACATTCATGTTAGCATAGCATTTCAAGCTACTACTGCGAAGATGTGGTTGTACCTCCTCACTAAAGGGATTTATCAGTACCTTGTGCTCCACCCATGGAGGACAAGGAGGTCCTCACACAGCCACAGACATGCCCCATGTTGGTTGCCCATTGCCAGGTCACAGCAGGTTGGTCAGGACGTTAATGACTGTAACTTCTTGTGCCAACTGGTGCCGAGGTTCAATGGGACCATTCATGTGCCACAACCATTCATTTGTGCATTGAATCTTTGGTTTGGATTGGCCTTTAGTAACTTTTTCATCATGATGTACTTTAGACTGGGTTTTTGGCAAAATATTCAGTCAGGTTGCGTTAGCAATCTGCCAACAATATTTAATGATAGCAAGGATGATCATGGTAAAAATGGTAAAAGCAGAAAAATTTAGCCGGTCAGGCCGGTCAGGATACAGAAACATTCTCGGTTGGTTATAAACCGAGTCATGAATCAAAGTCTTAAGATGTAAGTAGGGCCAGAATCTTGGCAAAAACTCGAACAGTTTACTATGTATATTATTAATTCTTTTGGAGGTGGGAGCATGTCAGAGTACCTGGAGAGAACCCAGGCAAGGGTATAGAGCATGAACACTACATATAGAAAGATCCCAGTCCCTGGACCTTCACGCTATGAGGCAACAGTGCTAACCACTGCACCACCCTATTATATGAAATGAAATAAGTATGTTCATGCAGCATTTTCATTCATTACAATTTTGGTCTCCACTAATAAACACCTAGTGGGTCTATTCCTGCCATGACCACCCATGTGTTGTGGTGCTGTTATAAAATGATGCTGCCTCTTGAACCTGCTAGTTTGTACAGCCACAGTATTTCAATAGTACATCAATGGGTAAGAATGTCGAAACAGAAAAAAACAACAACAAAAACAAACCTTGCATTATTTGGGTCTACGAAACAAATCTAACCATGAGTGAAAACATCAGTGGGCAGATCGTCGCTCATCGAAGCCGCCAGAGACCAATGTTGTTGTTGGGGACAATTTAAGGAAGGGGATGTCATCCCAAAACATCCTTGAATTTTTTTAAATTTTTTCGGTCTGGGTATTGAGCAACCTGCTACTTGATAATCTATAAGATATTCTCGATCGTCTTGCTCAGTATCACTTTAAGAACAGCTCAAACTGTTTTGTTCAACATCGGTTTTAACTTTAGTCTGAATGAGCTAAATGAGCTTGTTTTTGATGAACATAAGTGACCCTTTTCTACTTGTTTAGTCACCCTGATGCTGTGGTTGCTGCTGCCATAGTAACCATCTTCATATCCATGACTACAGTTCACACACACACACACACACACCCACACACACACAGTATTCTTTACCAAAGCAAAGAAAAGGAGGGATATGGTATTTACTAAACATCCATCCATATCAACTGAGCAGTCCAAAGTCTTGATCTAGCACTGTGTAGTAGTGACAGTGTGTCTTCGCAATACCACCATACACAATACAGACACACAGAGTTTGTGTGCACTCTGCTGTCTGTCTGATTATCGAATGTTATTTTGAGTTCAAGGTGGCATTTCTTTGTCTCTAATAACGCTGTTTCTCCCAACAAAATTTGTTACAATTCCAATGTGTCCATACTGAACAGACCAGCAACAGACCTGACTGAAATGATGCGCTTTTAATCAATTCAAACTGAGATGTTTCATGTTTGTTCTCTGATTAGTTGGTCTAATTATTATTTGTGGACTTTTATGCCTATATATGTTTTAAATCAGATGATATTTTTAGGGCTGTTACCTCAAATAGTCTCATCAAGCACCATAAGTATTCTGCAGCTTCTAGCAGATGGTGGATGGACTATTCTGATCAAGGAGGAGACTGCATGATTTTCAACACATGCAAGTGCAAATGGACCTAAACAATTACACAATGAAGAACCATCTGCACCATCAAGATTAACATCCTTTCATGGCCCATTGCATAATGGCAGAGGAGGTTTGAAAACAAACAAAAACAACAGTCATCCACAGCAGTGGATGAGCTGAGTCCATATTTTAGGGCTGTAACAATCCATCGATGTCATTAAGCCACGATCCCGTCAAATCGATGACTACAACCATCGATTTACATCAGATGATACATTATTTTCAAATTTCATTCACACACCAAACACACTGAAACAGACAGGTCAATAGAAAAAACATGCAATATATGACACGTCGTTATGAGATGAATTACTCAAGTCACATGACAAATTTGCAGCTTCATGAGGGTGCGCTTGCTAATGTTAGCACGCTAACAACAGCATCAACGCAGATCCTGTTCAACATGTGTGATCAACAGTTGAAGCACAAACTCCAAACTGAGGCCATGTCCACAAAGACATGGAACCACAATAGTTTTAAAAATGTTTTCCATACACACCAAATTGTCTCCATTCATTAGTCTGTAGATCCTATACCAGGTCTGTACGTGGAGCTGTAATGCTGCCACAGAAATACACCAAAAACAGAAAAAAACATATGGAGGATGCATACAAAAGTCATGTGATGTAAAGAAACACACTAAGAATATGTGGACATGTGGACTAAAGGTCCATTTTAGGGATCGACTGATAATCAGCCAGCCCAATTATCGGCGCCATTAATATTATTATGTACTCTGACACGTATCGGCATTGGTCTTTTTCAATCTGATGATTGAAGAAAAGATCAACTGGCTCTTTTGGCTCTGATGCAGTCACCACTCTGTCTCCAGCATTAGCCCAACCACAGCACCATCTGATTCTATATATATTATATTATATTACATAATATATTGTGTATATTGGTTATACACAGAGCCAAGGCACGGGTAACAGCTGATCAGCAGTGAAAGCTGTGCTCATGTTGAAGAGGGGAAAAAGTGAGAGATTTATAGCGATTTAATATAATGTTTTTGCTGCCATATCTAGTGACTTTTCAGTCTCCTCCAACCACATTTTTTCATAAAAGCGGCTAGTGGTAAATCCAGCGAGTTTAGAGTCAAAATCTCTGTATCTCAGAATCCAAATTGCTCTGACTCCACACTCAAAAATCAACCACGCATGGAACAAAGTCGCTCCTGATCCACTGCTGGTTCCAGAGCAGGATGTAAAACAAACACAGGAATCAACAGAAGAAAGTCCATTGGTAGTTCTAGATTTATTACTGGTGTTTTTCACCCAGTTATGATCCCACCTCAGTGTTGTTCTACTCACCTACAGCATCCATAACCATAATATTAAGACAGCAGGCTCTCTTAAAATTGTAATACATATTTCCGTCCCCTACAGAACGTACAGCTACTAGTAATGTTACTGTTAGGTCTGACCTTGCACTTGCATCAGCCCGATGTGAGCCTGTTGCATTCACATCAAAAAGTGTAAAACTGTTAGTGGACGAGAGAAGGAGGGTAAAACACTGGTGAGAAAAGATTTGAACTTACCTAACAGCTATCGCCATGGAATTCATTACCGGATGTGATGTAGTTTCAGTTTGCAATGCAACATCTGGAGAAAACAGGATTTTATGGCAATAAATGTCTTGCTATGATAATAACACTAAATAATTCACAAGAATGTATTTTTATATTTTATTTGTATTATTTTTAGCTGTAAATCATACAACATCGCCATAGTGTGTATGTGTGTGTGTGGGCCACATCAGAAGTAGGGTGAGAATGGTTGTTAAATGGTTGTTGACTTTGTTCTGTGTCGATTGAGAGATCCCAAGCAGCAGAAGATGATATTGTCAGGTGTCTTTGATGGTGATGGTGTATTGTCTAAGATAAAAGTAAACATTTAAAATGTTGCAAATCCGAAAAGCTGTTTGACACTTAACTTCGTTTAAATGCCTTGAAGCCTTTAAGTTTGTTAGTGTTGTTATTAAATTTTCAAGTCAGTTTTTTAACTTTTACAGCAAATGAATATCAACTACAAATATCGGTTCTCGGCCTTCTTGACTATTAAAAATCGGTAACAACTCATGCAACTCAATACATTTAGATGTTTAGCTGCTTGTGGATCATGAACCTGATGATTTAAAATGCTGAGACATCCCAATGTATTAAAAAATGGAGATGAGGGTGTCTCAACTCATTCTCCATCTCCAGGGCCGGTATTGTCTTTAGCTTTTTCTAAATGTTAACACGTATGTTGTACCCAGAGTTTAAAGGTCACAGCCCCAAATACCCCAAATACCCCAAAAGTTGGAGTCAAAGTCAAATGTATTGCCCAATATGCTGTATATGCGTGATATACAGCATAGATGAAATTACAGACCTCTCAACACAAACGGTACAAAAAAGTAGAAATAGTGTATAAATGAACTACTAACTGTAGTATAAATAGTGCAATAAATTAAGAACTAACTGGATAAATATACAAACTAAATTAACTCAATTAAACCATACCATTAAGTGGGAAAAAACAAGAGAGACATAAACTGACGGACAACTGTCAGTGGAACAGTGGAAAAATTATGTATTCAGGCATGGAACCCTCCACATTTCACTTCAGTGCTTTAACTATCATTATGCCCAACTGCTCAGCCAGCATCTTCTTGTCTGTTTAGAACTTTTGATGTCTATATTTTTACGTGGTCTCCATACCCACCATTCACATTGGAAGGGGCTAAACAACCTAACTGAATGCCCAAACAGAAAGTACAGCTTCTGTGGAGCAGACTCCACAGAGGGCCACATGGGCAAAGCTCAGCATTTTACGACCACGCAGGCTTCGTGTACTGGTGTCATAGCAGCTCCTTACCACACAAAAATGGAAACAATGCACAAGGATTGTGGGAAGTTTCACAGAAATCTCACAGGAAATTACTGCCTGACAGCGCGCTCAATTTTGGGAGCTCTGATGACTACGGACATTCAGTGCAGAGTCTGAGCAACTTAAGTCTGTCACTGGCGCAATTCGTTGTTGAAGAGAGAAAAAATAAATCAACATTCATAGGGTGACTGAAACTGAGGAGAAACTAGTCTAGTGCCATGTTGATGAGAGCTAGCTAAATATAAATCTGAATAGAACATATGGGGGTGAAACTAATGTGCCATTGATCGCAAAGCTTGAGTGCAACTATCATTTCATCGTCTCAGCATAGTCAAGTTAATTCAACTGTATCCATCTGGTATCGATGTCATTCAGTGAGATATAACACACTTTGACGTGTGTTTTTGAAGTTTTAAATTGTCCTTATCTTTTGGCTGGTCCAACACTGATGCAATCAGCAGTTGTCTAGTTTTTGTTTACACTGGCTGTGCCCCTAATTTAACTAAATGCCAATTAAGCCTTGTCAGAGTGACAAGCGAACTGAAATCTGGAGACTGATTGCAAATATTTATGATTGTCATATTCAACGCTTGCTAGTCAAAGTTGCTAATTAAAATAATAACTTTCACATCGTAGGAAAGTCTAATTTTGAAAGTTTAACAAATTAAATGCTGTTTTTAAACTACATAATGTTCTCCTGTCAATAGTATGTCATTTTCTGCATTTTGTTGAGCTGTTGATTTTGATCATATTTTCTTGGGGCAGCTCTGCTCAGAGACTTCAATTACAAACGTGAAGTCAGCAAAAGTCCTTTGTTAAATCAGCAGTACGAAAAAGACAGAAAGAGACAGATGGTGAACGATGGATATTGCCAGAATATTAAAGTGGAAGTCAGGTGCAGTCAAAAAGTGAATGACAAAGCTGCGCTTCAACTTGCTGAGTTGACATCCAAAGCCTTCCTTTTCTTTTCTTTCACTTTAATAGGATGTATCAACATTGTAACCTGTTTTTGAATTGAAGAGAAATCTTGGCTGTTCTACTTATATTTTGCAAGGTTGTGGGCAACCTTTCACAGTCACGTTGTCCACTGTGAGCAGCTCGGAGTCTAAACAGACTAAACACATCCTAACGGAACGTATTTAGTCTGTGGAAAGAAGCGGAAAGGCCCCAGCAAGCAAAGATGCTTCAGTAAGCCCAGAGTTCTCCATACTTGTTCCTGGACCAATGGCCAGTGTATCTCCCTGTTCCGACACATCAAATTAAAAAAAAAAAAAAAAAAAAAAAATCTGCAATGTGTACGTGTCGTTTACTGAATAATTTAATGATGGGTGTGCTTTCTTTCGTATATCATATATCAGATACATATTTCATATATCCGATTCAAAGTAGTGCTGTCAGTCGATTAAAAAAATTAATCGAATTAATTACAGGATTTTGTAATTAATTAATCAAATTAATCCCATTTTAATGTCATATCTGCTAAAGGTCTCCTGATAATTTGAATTCTAGGATATTAAAAAACTGTAGTGCATGTCTAATCAATTGAATACAGTAAGAAGAGAAGATTTTTCACCAATTTTTTATTGGTGAACTGTGCTTCATAAATCCAAAAGTAAAGGTCAAGCACATCCGCAAACCAGTTAGGCCAGGTGCATTATTCAAAAATGTAATACAAATACAGCAATATAGTTAAAAAAATAAAATTCTGAAATTGACCTGCAATCAGCAGCAAACCACTTTGCGATTGTATTTGTCATTTTTTCTGTTGTGAAATTCGTTTCCCAAATTCAGCTAGCCTGGGTTGGCGGCGCGAGCTCCCGGTAGCTGCACTCTCAACTTGCCTGAACATGTTTCGCATTTAAATGGTACTGGTAGTTACTGCTTAAATGGTAGTCAGGCTGGAGTTGCTCTGGTGGTAAGAGAACTCCTTTTTGCAAAAACTACAAATCACTGCGTTTTTATTTATCGTCCCATCTCTGTTCTTTTTGTAAGTAAACTTGCCGTTCAGTGGCCCGACTGAAGACCCACTTGCCTCATCCTCCTGAGTCTTGTACATGTCTGTTATTGTTGCCCACTGCCTTGTCAATTTGCCGGCACAGGTGACGTAGCACGGCCGAGAAGACTACGGGTCCTTCAATGGGCCAAAATTCAAATGCGCAACCATTGGCTCCCCACTGTTGATACTCATAATTAATTGCGTAAAATTTTTTAATGCGTTAAATTGCGGCGTAACTAATTAATCGAATTAACGCGTTAAAATGACAGCACTAATTCAAAGTAATACAAGTATTACCAGATTTATTTAAAAATATGTCACATTCGCCAAAATACTTTATTTTTGTTTTTTTTTTAAGTAATGTTGTGATGTGGTTCGATAGAAACAGAGAGCTCTTTACCTTAGCGAACTTCATCCCCCAGAGACACCCCAGACCCATTAACTTATTATTAAGAGTCAATGGCAGCTGTGTTAAATCTCATCCAACATTCCAGCTATTGGACTAAATATTTCATCTGTCTCTGGTTATTGGCTTTCCCACACTGTGGCCTTTACTTAGATCATCATTAGGTGTCTACATATCTTTAGACAAACACACTCCTAATAAATCTCTTTACCCTCCTTCTCTGGTTCTACTCTCCTTTTTCTTGTCATGAGCCGCCCACAGTGGATTTCTACACCACACTGTTCAAACAAAGCACAGAAAGGAGCAGGGCACCGTAGGGAGGGTGTGATATTAAAACCAGTTTCAAAGGGTTGCTGATGTGCAGACTCTCACACAGATCCTGGAATTTAAAACTAAATATTTTAATATTCAGACAATATGCATCCACAAACTGCACACAATTGTGGAAATATGCCGTCTTTTAATTTAAAAAAGCAGTCTAGCATGTTTGAATTAAGATGTTCCTATTTATTTATTACATTTATTTTTTATATCTAAATATATATATATATTTTCACTCTGGACATATAAGGTAAATATAGATGCAATTTTGATAGATAGATAGATAGATAGATAGCAGGTGAATGGAAAAGTGAAGGAATGCAAAATGTGTAACGATGCACAGCAACTGCTTTGGATGTTGGCTAATGGAACACTGCAGGAAGAACGTACATCTCTGAGCCATATTGGGCTCAGTTTTATGGAGCATCTGCAGGAAGATGTCCTGCCAGTCCTTCTGCAGCCTGTGACTACAGAGGGGTTTCTGGCAACCCGATACACTCTGGAGGGAATTGGCTAATAGGCCAGTTGCATTCTAGCCAACCTTCAGCCATATTGTGCCAGATGTGTTTTCCTTACAAAGTAGTTAGACAAGCTAAGAGTCTGCACCAATATGCATTTTCTCTCTTAGAAGGTGTTGGGTATTGGGTGGGTAATTCCAGTAAGGTGGGATGGTGTGATGACACTATCTAACCATACTTTTGCCTGTTTTCCCTCTATTTTGATAGACAAGTGAAGAAGAATCTTGGATTGTCTCCGGTTTTTCTTTCCCTGACGCCCTTTCTCTTGACATTGCCATTGCTCCACCACATACGACGGTTTGCAAAGTCCAACCTCCATTATGGTAGAAAGTAGAATAATGCATAATGGTCTGGCAAAGCTTAATGACTGCTGACCCACAGCGAGTTTACTGAAAGGCCTCATGCTGCAACTCTCACTGGCCATTGATTATTATACAAAAACCTCAGAGGTCCAACTGGTCCATTTGATCCATTTCAGGCTTCCTGTAAATGTACTTGCATTGTGTCATGCTTTTTTTGGACAATAACTCTGATAAGCTCTCAAGGTTGAGGGTACAAAAACGTTAATTGCCGATAAGTTGTTTTTGAGAGAACTCAAGAACTATTTTCTTCATAAAGTTTTGTTTGACTCACAGTGGCATGTAAAAAGCCCTGTCTGGTATGTCGAAAGAAAACGGTGTAGCCCCAGGGCGTAAATTGTGTTTTCAAATAGGAATTGTTAGAAATAATAATAGGAAATGATTATTTTAGGACTGCAAAATACCTTCGCATTTTGAATTAAAATCATCTTCAGTCAAACCTATTTCGATACTGTTATTAACCAACCAAATGAATCCATTAATTCAACGGACCTGTCATCAAGATTTTCCAAAATCAAAACAAGTGTGACGGAGTTGGGGTTGTTAGGAGACAGGGTTGAGTTAAAGGTCAAAAATGCCAAAAGATCCTTGAATGGACCATTTTCCCTTCTCCAACAAATTGAAAATCCTGATCATCAGGTACATTTGATCTAATTAATCATATTAATCATAATAGAAGAAACTAAGTGACATCATGAGCTCATCACCACGTGCAGGGGTGGAAACTGATCACATCTCAATGGAGAGCCTTTCAAGTCTGTATGACACATTACAAGGTAGAACAAAAGTCAGATGTACACATATTTATAAAGAAATAGGATAAGCAAAGAGAGAAAGATGATTGGCAAAACCAATCAAAAAGTGAAAATTATAACCAACTAATCCTTAAACAAGCCTTCATCTATGCACTTTCTCAGTAAATCTGGACATCTGAGAGCGAGCACGGCAGCGTTTGTCATCTTGTCAACACTGGTGATGCTGCGAGTATTTACTCATTGTATTTGACAGCCACTCCTTTAAACAAGCATAAGTAATAATCAAGCATGACTTTATTTTCCTTTTTCGTGATTGTGTTTCTCAAACACAAATAACAGCAGGCCTATATTTCACTTTGTGATTGAAAACTTTTTTTCCCCCCAATCACTGTGGCTACATTCACATTAAAATGAACAAGGACACTACAACAACAGTGCTAACCACTGCACCACCGCGACACTGTTGCCTCATAGCAAGAGGGTCCCAGGTTCGATTCCTGGACTCCTTCTATGCTCTCCCTCTCTGGGTTCTCCGGCTTCCTCCCCCCTCCCATTGTCTGTAGGTGTGAATGTGAGTGTGAATGGTTGTCTGTCAGCTGGTGACTGGTTCAGGGTGAACGTTGATGTTCACCCGTTGACAGCTGGGATCAGCTCCAGAACAACCAAGACCCTTAACTGGAAGATAAGTGGAAGAAGATGAATGAATGAATGTGTGTGTGTGTGTGTGTGTGTGTGTCCAGATATAGTTATCTAACACAGAGAGAGAAGGGGGGTTGAAATGATAAATTCAGATAGGTCAGTGGAGGCCATGAGAGGAAATCAGAGAAAAGAGAGGGGGAGGTATATATTTGGGAATTAATAAAAGATGATTTATGAATCAAGAGATGGAACAAAAATGAAATGAAGGAAAGATGATTGGGATAATTATTGGGAGAGGACAAATGACAAGATCATCAAAAAATGTGATGTAAAGACAATGAAATAAGACAAAAAGAGTTAAATGTAAAAACAGAATGGGAGAAATGAGTGAAGACAAAAAAGGAGATGCAGAGGAGCTGAAGCAGTGGAGCATGGCTAACATGTCGGCAGCCAGGAGAGAGAGAGAGAGGGAGAGAGAGAGCAAAGGGCTTGTAAATGTTGGATGAGAGAAGTATACATGGCACTAGACTCACTGGAGCTGCCCCAGCACTTGTGAGGGCAAGTGCTTTACACTCGCTCACACGCACACGCATTAACACAGACACACACAGTATTCTTGTGAGGACTGTGCCTTAATCCTAATCTCCACCCTTGGATACTAACAGCAGATCCCGTTAGAGCCATTTGAGTTTCCATGTCCCATCACAGCAACAAAAGATGCTTCATTCTATGAATGTGAACAAACATTGATCCAGAAAAAAACGACAACACATACTTGAAATCTCCTTTTCCTTCATCACATGATTCAATCCGAGTATTTAAGAATTAACAGTTGAGGAATATAAGATGTGGCAGACCACTGTTTGAGTTCTGTTTACAGCTGAAGACTGTTTTTGAGTAGGAGAATAATATTGATCATTATCCAGGTGTATCAAGAAGCACATGGCAAGAAAAAGAACTTCAAAAAACTTAAATTGCAACATATGTGACATGACCAGCTCATTAATCTATATATTTACAACTGAATTAGTTCTTTTTGGAGAGTGTAACACACAGTACATGCATTGCATCTCTCTCCCCCACTGCCTGTGATGAACACACCAGACAAGTATAGTGCTTTTTTTCCTCCCTTGGTTGGGCAGGTAAAATATTGATGAGTGTTTTTAACCTCTGACTGACCCCAGTGCAGCATTACAAGGGACTTCGTTGACACGTCTCAGGATGGAGGCAAGAATCTGACTGATACACAGAACAGAGCACACAAGAGAAAAAAAATACAAGATTTGTCCTGAATTGAGATTTACTAAATGACAACAAGATGACCGGTCGCAGCAAAATGGCTGCAACGTACTCGTACTGGTTTTTATAACTGACCGGCTGTAGTTGTTATTTCCAGTGTCTGTCTCTGACGGGTCCCATTAATGATGCAATCAGACATGATATGTCTCGGGAGCGAAGTTGAAGGATGCACTGATTTTGGAAGACAGGCGTGCCGTCGTGAAGCTTTTTAAAACGAGCTGAATGCTACACATGAATGAACTCTCTGCCGTGTTTGCAGTGACATTTATGACCAGGGTCACAAGAGACAGCGAAAAAGGGCGCGAGGCCTAGTGCAGAGGATTACCCTGCTCCGACTCCTGCTAACGATGTTTTGGTGTTTTTCAGTGAGACACTTGCTTGTTATCCTCATAAAAGACTGCTTGACATGTGTGCGTATCTGTTTATTATCAGACTGACAACAGCTGGATCCTATTGGTGGGAAGAAGAAGAACTTTGGTTGTTCATTAATTCAAGTGACTTGATAAACTGCTACACGGCAGCCATTTTGTGATGCTCACCATAATGTTCTTCTTATCTACACTATTCTCTATGGAAGTAATTTCACCCCCACACACGGGGAAATAATGGCTAAATAGTACAGGGAAAAAAGATAATCGATTAAAAGATAAGCTGTAAGTAGAGTTTATACCAAAAAAAATGTATGTTTGTCCATGTATTTGTGATAGACATACAAATCTAATATCTGACCCTTTTCTTAAGCTCCATATTCTACAAATTCTACTTCAATTTACAGCCTTCACTATCTCTGTTGTTAATCTAGAGGTGCTATATATTTTATATTTTTCCTTTTATTATTTTTAATAAGAACGTAATGTAATTTTTTTTTTTTTTTTTTTTAGTATTTTGTACCTCTCTTTCACCTTTGCTGCTGTAACAGTACAATTTCCTTTCAGGGATCAACAGAGTGTGTCCGTCTATCCGTCCCTCCATCCATTCATGTTAGAAGGTCGTTTTATCCATGTATGTGTGCAGACGATATGCCAGCACCAATTCCATCCAAACAAACAAAGCTGTCATTTCCAAGTTTATCTTCATTTTTGCTGCCATTTTCTTCCCTTGTCTTTCTCGTTCCCTTGTCAGTGTGGCTTGTCTGCTGATGTTCCAGTTCCACTGACAGGTCATAATTTTACACCCCAGCAGGTTTTTTTTTTTCTTTTCTGATACTTACATGATTGAGGAACAACTGTGGAAGAGGGCAGGTTCGCTAACAGCTTAATTATGTCTTCTGACACATTGTTTAAGGAAAATAAACCAGACTGACATCTTGCTCTTCATGTTTCTTTTACTGTTATTATTTCTTATATTGTGCCAGCTTATCATTTGTGTCAGCCCAAAATCTATCATTTGCTTATCAAAACCTAAATTGTGTGAAAATATGGAATGTGGCTTATTGTCTTTAAACCGGTTTGAATGAATACGAATTGACAACAATTACATTGTCATAATAACTGTAGGGAACATTTCACTGTATGTTAACAACATATTTGTTTATCATTTAGGTTAGGTTATTATTACTCATATTACTATAGGTTGTTAGTTATTATTTATGAAGGGACATTGTTTCATAACAAAGGTGATATAGAGAGTTTTCAGAGGCAAAATCTCCATTTGCATGTACAAAGTGCCCAAACTCAGGGAAATCAATTTTTCAAAACAACCATGCACGTGTTCTAGTCATAGCCAAAATAAAAACAAGTTTTGCTCAAATATCTCTCATATTAAGTCAGAGAGTCATTTGTTTAACTTAAACCTAAAACAAACAAAAAAACTCCATCAGGCTAGGATTTTCAGGTTTGCAGATTGTGTGTCCTCCACCATCAGTTGTAGTAGTCTGTACTCAGTACAGATGTTTTGAGGTGTTGTCCATCCGCACCATCACAACCACATGGTTCTGGTTTCGTTGTGTGTGCTATAGAATATAAAAGCAACCGAAAAAAAAAAGTGTGTTCGTGTGTCAAATAAACACCGTCACGCAAACAGCGAGTGCTGGAAAGTTTTGACATCCTGCTGCTGAGCTTTACAATACTGGACAGTCATATGCAAATGAGTGAAATCTCAAGGCCTACTGGTATGAGAGTGTGTAGGTTGAAAGTGTCAGAGATTGTACAGTTCAGGCCGACCATTGACGCATGTCCAAACTTCGACTAAGGTCTCTCATCTCACACACACACACACACACACACACACACACACACACACACACACATAGTATGACACATCCCTGAGGCCGATCAGTCCATTCTACAGGCTCTCCAGTGAGCCATAGCTTTTACATATATTAAAATGAGCCTTGGGTAGAAAGCCTCCCCTGAAGACCCAATACACTGTCCACAGTGCACACATACATAGACGAATGACACACAAGCTGGAAAACAGTGTGTGTTCTATGTGTGTGAAGGCAGGAGAGTGGAGAAGGCAGCAGACCATATCTGAGGAAACATTGTTTTCCACTTTTTCAGGCAAAACTTTTTTTTTACTTCAAAGGGTCTATAACTTTTTATCTGTGGGAGCCAGAATGAACTTTCTTGACCAACAAGACAGGATTTAAAGTGAAAGTCTGTAAAAGAAGTGCTGTACTTCATTTGAGGAAGATAAACAATGAATAGACCATCTTACATGTAAATAATATGTATAGTCCATGGATAACTCATACAAAAAATGTAGTAAAAACAACATGACATTTATTTTACTTTTACTTCACTTTTGTTTCTGCTTACACTTACACTCTCACTTTGGACACAATTTTACAGTCAATTATGGGATAGAACTTTTCTATTACTATTACTATTCCTTTATCTCATCATGTGCCAAAATACTTCAATATTCTCATTTTTTGCTTTTTGCCAGCAAGATACACATTCCAGTTAAAAGTCACTAACAAGCTATTCCTATTTACTTATAGTTATTCAAATACTTAATACTTAATAACTTAGAATACCATCAAGTAAAATAAAGTGTGCACATCTCTGCCTGTTAGATGTGGCATAGTGCTGGGCCTCCTCTACTGGATGACATCAGTAAAGACTTTCTAGTGTTGCTTGGTTGTAAATTAGTGTTTAGGGTCATATGAAACCAAATCAGAGAGTTTCTTCAAGTCTTAAAGATAAAACAACATCATTTCTTACAGCATTACAAACATGCTGCAGAAAAAAAAAGAATGAGAAAATGTTTTAATGATGTCAACAAGACATTGGTGTTTTCGCTTGCAAAAACACAGGAAAAAAAGGGTTGCCTCTGTGAAGTGCCTCCAAAACGTTGAACACACCTACCGGTAGCTTAATCCGTTCATACCATCGTCATTTGCCAAAAACACACAAACAGAAATTTCCGTTTTCATGTGTTATACAAGCCCAAACTCACGTCGGGTGGTTCTCCACCCTCGCATCGCTCCTTAAAACCGTTTAACACCTGCATGCAGCATCCGACTCGTCAGAATTCTTGCAGTCTCCCACCAAGTTGAAAGAAATAACTGATTAGAAGAATCAATTTTGCTCATTCTACTTGTCAAATGTCCAGTTGTTGTTACTGCTGAAAGCTGCACTGAATATTACAAAAGTTGACCATGAGACAAACTATGTGTGCATTAAGCGGTTTTAACAGCCAATCAGAAAAGAGCAGTCACTCTGACCATGGTATAAATGATGTTATAGCCTTCGCCTTAAATCATTTGTTTGTAGCTTGTCTGAAGTGCTTCCAAGAAAAAAGGGCACTTACCAGAAATGGCGCTATCCAATAGTGGCTTGAATTGTATTATTTCACCTGGATATCTGCAAGCAGAATAGAAGATTATATTAAAAATGTCATCAATGGATCAAGACTGAAGGAGGATATAAAATCAGTCACATGTTATGGCAGAGAGAAGTTAATACAGGATGGAGCTAAGACAGTAATTGCTTAAAGATATTACACATTTGTTCATTCGGTAAAACCAAATTTTAACAACAACAAAAAAAAACTCTGGAAATTATTATAAACATATATATATATATCTATATATCTATATATATATATATACACTGCTCAAAAAAAACTTAAGGGAACACTTTGAAAACACATCAGATCTAAACGGGTGGAAAAATGATCTTGAATATCTTTCCTGATAATGAGTAGTGATGATGTATTAGTAACAAAATTATGCCACAGAATTGGATAGAAATGAAAATGATCAACCTATGAAGGGGGGAAAGTGAAAAAATGATGCAGCAGACTGGTCCATTTTGCCAAAATGTCATTGTAGCAACTCAAAATGATTCTCAGTAGTTTGTGTGGCCCCTACTTGCTTGTACGCATCCCTGACAACGTCGGGGCATGTTCCTAATAAGATGATGAATGGTGTCTTGGGGGATCTCCTCCCAGATCTGGACCAGGGGATCACTGAGCTCCTGGACAGTCTGAGGAGCAACCTGGCGGCGCCGGATGGACCCAAACATAATGTCCCAGAGGTGTTCTATTGGGTTTAGGTCAGGTGAACGTGGGGGCCAGTCAATGGTATCAACTCCTTCATCCTCCAGGAACTGCCTGCATACTCTGGCCACATGAGGTCGGGCATTGTCGTGGACCAGGAGGAACCCAGGTCCCACTGCACCAGTGTAGGTTCTGACAGAGGGTCCAAGGATTTCATCCCGATACCTAATAGCAGTCAGGGTGCCATTATCTAACCTGTAGAGGTCTGTGTGTCCTTCCAGGGATATGCCTCCCCAGACCATCACTGACCCACCACCAAACTGGTCATGCTGAATGATGTTGCAGGCAGCATAACGTTCTCCACGGTTTCTCCGGACCCTTTCACGTCTGTCGCATGTGCTCAGGTGGAACCTGCTCTCATCGGTGAAGAGCACAGGGCGCCAGTGGCGTAGTTGCCAATTCTGGTGTCTATGGCAAATGTCAATCGAGCTCTACGGTGCTGGGCAGTGAGCACAGGGCCCCCTACTGGACGTCGGGCCCTCATGCCACCCTCATGCAGCATGTTTCTGATTGTTTGGTCTGAAATATTCACACCAGTGGCCTGCTGGAGGTCATTTTGTAGGGCTCTGGAGGAGCCCATCCTGTTCCTGCTTGTACAAAGGAGCAGATACCGATCCTGCTGGGGGTTTAAGGACCTTCTACGACCCTGTCCCGCTCTCCTGGAGTAACTCCTGAGTACCTGTCTCCTGGAATCCCCTCCATGCTCTTGAGACCTTCTTGCAACGGCACGTATTGATGTGCCATCCTGGAGGAGTTGGATTACTTGTGCAACCTCTGTAGCGTCCAGGTACCACATCATGCTATCAACAGAGATGTTGATCCAAGCCAAATGAA
>CAAKHB010001818.1:17460-32963 GCA_901007665.1 Aeoliscus strigatus | reverse complement strand
GTGACCTTAAGAAAAACAACAGATGGAATATTCTGTCGGTCTTTGTGTCTGGATTCGTTTTGTCTAAACGTTAATTTATTCAACCCTGAAATCAACCTCACCTGTATAAACGGAGAACTCACACTGAGTTCATGAATGTAAATATCACTAATCGGTGTGATATTTTCACACTCAGCCGTCACATTGTTTCACTTTCATGTAAATATCCTTTAGTTGTATATTCTCTCATGACGGTTATTTGTTGATGTTTTTAATCCACTGTTAAGAAAGACCAAGTTAAGACCCATTAGTTAGTGCATATAACAACAACAACAACAAAAACATAATAATAATAATAATAATAAAAATGTTTGGACAACGTTTGGCCTCAGCCTTATTGATCCTAGAATCTGTGAATACAAAAATACCACGAAAACATACAAAGAAATACTCAATAACATAAGCACACTCACTGTCCAGTCATGTGTTCCCAATCACTACCAACTGTCTTAAAGCTGTTTAAAATACAGCAGTCGGGTTTTTATGATTCATACAAATGATGATGATGATAAAACGATGATTCAAACTCAAACTATATAGAATTTATATATTAACAAACAGTTGATAGATAATATCATTTATCATTCTATTGTCATGCAACTCACTAATATACAAAAAATGCATTCCATGTATGAACATACAAATTCATAAATGAAAATGATTCTTTTCATTCCTGTGCCCGTTCTACGTTGTACATCAGCCTTTTACGTAATCACCTGAAATATGTGTGCGTCTTTCAACAACAAGGGAGTTTGTGTGCAAATGAACTCTGGAGAAGTGAACCGACATATAACCACCACTAATCCATATTAACGCTTCGTTTCGTAACCCGCAAAACATTCGTCCCTGGGTGGGCTCGAACCACCAACCTTTCGGTTAACAGCCGAACGCGCTAACCGATTGCGCCACAGAGACGTGAATCCTGCACTCCACGTGGATTTATTTATCAAACAACTTCACACTGACAAAAGCCTGTACTACCGCAGCTCCTCCAACAGGTGGCAGTGTGAGGTCACTAATAGAGACAACAGCTCCAGTATTTCCCTCAAACCATTTTATTTTCATAAGGAACGAATCAGCTGCAGTAAAATGAGAGTAGTTACAGGTTTCTTTAAAATAAACCACACATTGTCAGTGCGAGTGAACAGGAACGGACACTCAGATGGGAACTCGGAGGTTGGTGACTGCCTGCAGCCGCAGCCGCTGCCGCCGCCTCTCTATCGCCTGCTGCTTCTTTAGCTCGATCTCGGCTGCGGAACATTTGCTGTGAGCTGCAGAGGAGGAGAACAGAGTTAATGGACACCAATCGACTGATGCTCAACGCTGAACGCTCAAGTCCAAACTTCCTACTCATGGTGTCAAGGCTGTTACCATGGTTACCCACCTCCAACCAGGTCCAGACTACACTGAGCAGGTACTCGGGCTGCACGATAACAGCAGTTGTCGATAGGCCATAACAATAATTATGACAACAAAATCCCTTGTTGAGCTATTCTGATGTAGGTCTGCAGCTGGACCCGCCGTGGTCCACGGGCCACAGGTTGATGAACCTCCTCCGTCTGATTTAACACCAGTCACATCGAGACTTGAACCTGTTTTAGAGTTTGAATCATGTTTCTAAGTGGAAGTGTGACCGCGCCAGAGGGCTGTGAACACACTCTGGACCTGTGGGATGACATTCATTTCCGAGGACGGGGAAAATTTGTCGCTTTTCGTGATTTTCTCAGAAACCGTTGTCACATTAACGTGACAGAGTCACAGCATGCAACGATGTGTGTGTGTGTGTGTGTGTGCGTGTGAATGCACGTGTCCATGAATCCAGGGGAGGATGTGAACGGTCCAATCGTGGCACTGGACACTTGGACACTCTTTACGATCAGTTTAGAGCACATGCTCTTATTGTGATAACATAGAAGATGACCTACCGTGCTGCCATAGCCTGTACCAACTGTTTGGTCTACATCCTTCTATACGTACACTTTCACAGCAGTGTCTTACCTGGGTTGGTCACCATGGAAACCAGATTGTTTGGCTTCTTGAAGGTGAACTGCTGTTTGCCGGCCGCCGGCGTCCTGCTGCTCACATGTGCTGTGACTCCTGTGTTCACCTGAACAAAACTTCCTGAGGAACAGGAGAGAGCTGAGGGCCTGTGTCTTTGTGAAAGTGGCCGCATATAAGCCCCGCCCCCTCCCAAAGGTGGTGACTGGTGGTTGGCTGGTTCCTGGCGGAGGCTGTCCCAGGATGAGGAGGACGGCGGCGGAGCAGGTTGGCGGGTGGACGTCTGAGCGGCAGGAGGTTCATTCGAGGAGACCTTCTGCATCTGCTTCTCCAGGTGGTCACACATCTCACACAGGTCCTCGTCTGCCAGGTCGTCCCACGCGGGCTCCGATGCAAACAAAGAGTCCAAGTCATCGTCCAAGAAGTCGGAGACGGCAGGAGGAGCCACCGCTGCCGCCGAGTTTGTGTGGTTCGTCTGATGAAACACCTGCGGCTTCCACGGGTCCGCGGGTCCGACCCCGTCCGTCGGTGTCCGACTGGAGGCCGCAGAGACAGAACGGATCGGTTTGGTGTCCAGTCTGAAGGTCCACCTCTGACTCTGCGTCTCCTCGGAGGAGGAGGAGGTGCCCACAGGAAGCAGGTGTTTCTGGGTGGAGCTGAAGCAGGGCGGGTTCTGAGTCATGTCCACAACCAGAGAGTCATCCAGCAGATCGTCCCAGCTGTCTTCAAACTCATCCTTCACGGAGGTTCCTCTGCCGTTTGTCATGTTCCGTCTGGAATGTTCCGTGGCAGCAGGTTGTCCCGAGGACAACTGACTCAACGCTCCGCTCCGGTGCTGAGTCGACCGGTCGAACAGAAAGTCCAAATCGTCGGCCATGTGTTCCTCTGTCCCAGCTGTGTCCTCAGCCAGAGGACCATCTGTAGGACGTGACGGAGGGGAGATGTTCTCCAGGACGTTCTCAGACAGCAGCTCCAAACTCTGACCGTCCCCCCCGTCCTCCACGTCCTGACGGAACATGTTGAAGTCAAACTGTTTGGCCAGTTTCAGCAGGTCGTCCACTCCATTTGGTCTGTGACAAGAAGAGACAAGAAACGAATCTCAGAGCAAACTTTGGAGTACCGTAATTATGTGACTATTTGCGCTATCAGAAAACGTCAACTATTTCCTGAAAGCTGACAAGTGTAACTCAGTTCTCCTACATGGTGTGAAGAAGGAGAAAACATCCCTCGGTTCCTGAAAGCTGAAAACAACCACGTTGCTGTCATTACGGTAATCTCATTAGCTCCGTTGCCAGAAGCCAGCGAGTCATTACCGTAATGACAGCAAATTGGATGCTTTCAGTAACCGACTCCCACCTTCGCCAGCACCGATGCATCGTCGCTGTTGAAGCGTTCACTTATCTGAGCGTCACATTTTTCTCCTGGTCTTTTGAATACCTCGGCGACTTCTTCTTGGGTTTGGGAACCTGCACATCCGGCGTGCAGGGGATGGTGGCGCTGTCTCCGATCCACTGCTGCAATGTCGGCTCCGCCACCTTCGGTCTGCCGTGCTTCGGACGGAGAGAGACAACCAATGTAAGCACGCGTCGCTTCACGCTCACACCGCGTGATTCAACCACCTTCGGAGCGATCCTGCTGACGATCTCAGAGATGTCCACGGCTCCGGCGGCGGGTTTCTTCCCTCGTTTCCCTGACGATGGACACGGTCAAACATCACACGGAGGAACCAGACAAACACACGTAGTTTGCGTTGCAGACAGCATCTGGACAGATGTTCGTTTGCCGAGGAATGTCCCTGAAGATCGGCGATGGCTGCTCCTCACCCGGTCTCCGTGGAGAAGGAGAGGTGGAGTCCCAGATGATGTCCTGCTGGAAGTCGGAGTCGTTGAGCGGAGACTCTCCGCTGAAAGCGGCTCTGGACTTCGGGATCCTGGTCGGAGTCTTAAATTCTGAAGGACAGAAAAGATCTTCGATGCAACACCGACAACATTCTGTGTCCACCTGAAGAGCATTGGTTCATAGTTGGATCTAACACCGTCCAATAAACGTCATTTATTGGAGCGCACAGCAGACACTCACTGACCGGACGTGTGACCGTGAGGAGAGCCGGTGTCCCCAGCGGGAGTCGGACTCGGCCGCACCCGTCTGCTCAGCCGGTTCAGTTTAGGTTTCACCTCCGGACTCGGATTCCGCAGCGGGGACTCCGGCAGCGCACACCCCCGGTGCAGGTTCATGGCCGCTGGCAGCTCCACGTCAGCACGCTGGTGGGAAACAGACCACCCGAGCGACCGTCAGCGGCTGGCAACGGACACCGCTTCTTTATTTCCACCGAGACATATCGGAAACGTCAACGTCCACTTGAAAGTCCCGCCATCTTGTCGTCGCTGGCGCTGCTTCCGCGGTGTGTTGAAGAGCAACAAAGCTGCGCAGAGAATGTGCAGAACAGCAGCGTCTGTTGAATCCTTCTGCGTTCCATTAGATTATTTCAAAATATCGAATCCCTGCTGTTGCTGGCTTTTATATAGTATTTATATTATTTGGAATGTTAAAAAAATAACATACTGGTATGAATGGACCCAGTTTATTTATAAAACAGAGGTTCTTTACAGTAAATCCATTTAAGAACAACCAAAGCAGTAATAGTTATGCTGAAGGAGAATAAAACCATTTAAACATACTAAAATGAGCTCTATAACTAATTTCCTTATTTTTACCGTGATTCTTTGGCAAACATGAGGACTGACAGCAATAGATGTTAACATGTTAACATGCTTGTCGGTTATTTCTCCTGAAGTCAAGTCAGCATTTGTCCGAATGTGTGACTCAGCTGGAAGTGGTCTACGTGTGTATGAGTTCAGACGAACGTGTTCTCAATGAGTCGCGGTGTTGACCCTGACACGCAGACAAACACTGATTCGTGCCATAAATTTCATGACCTGCCAGTCTGAGGAGAAAAGAATCTCTTGCTGCTCAGAAGAAAAACACTCAAGAGCACGAGGGAGGGAAATGACCCGCTTCTTCCTGCCAAGTATCCCTTTGACAGTGGAACGTTTGAGTTTGACACTGCAGAGCACAGAGATGCTGCTCAGCTACGGCTGATCGATCTGAGCGTAGGGTGACAGAGGTCCTGATTCACCAGATGTGGGACTGCATTAGCGCAAGACGTTGTCTTCAATAACTTAAAAAAATAACCAAAAAAAGCATTTCTATGCTGCCTCCAAGCTTATAATATTACTGTCCTTTGCCACCTGGTTGATTCAGTAGCACAGGAGAGACTAAACATAAACTTAGCACATACATTTTATTTAAATGCAACTTTCCCAAGTTCTCTCTCGTAGGAGCTGCATTTCCTTTTCTTAGGCCATGTCCACACGTACGAAAACATGTTGTCCCTGGCTCCCTATCAAGAAAATTTGAATTCATCTCAGATGAAAGTCTTGTACATTGGTGCTAGAATACTTTGGAGTACCATAGTTACGCAACTATTTGGGCTATCAGAAAACATTTAATGATTACCGTAATGACAGCAACGCGGCTGTTCTCAACTTTCAGGAACCAATGGACGTTTTCTCCTTCTCCGAGCTCCATCTTCACACCAGGTAGGGGAACTTCTCAGCTTCCAGGAACCATTCCGTGTGTTCTGATAACACACATAGTCAGGTAATTACGGTACTCCTAAGTATGGTAGTGCCAATGTAGCGCTGGGGACACCATAGGTGTTCACTTCAGCAACATTACACTTAAAAATAAACACAGTGGCACCACCTACAGGATGAATTACTGCTGTAGCTGCTGGCACCAGGACAGACATCTTCTACTTTAATAGTTCATGTTGCTATGGAGCTCTGTGGTCTTCACCAACAGGAGACTCTGGAGAACAGGAGTCTTCACCTTCCAACTCTTTATGTTGCAAAAGAACTCAGTGGCACCCTGTGAGTATGGAGGTTTAAAAGTGTCAAAATGAAATAAATAAATGCATCATTAAATCATTATTTAAACGTGTCATTAATTAATTAAAATACAATTCATTTTATATAAAAAAACTATATCAATATTTCAATATTCCATTAATTATTTCATGGTCCTTGTATTGCAGTGCATCATGAATTTATCAAAGTCGGTGGGCGAATCCTAACACCTGATTGGTTACAAATCAATTCCAGATTACGGACTGATAATGGACTGATGCAAAGCTAGTGAACATACAGGCTGTGTCCAAATTGAAGGGCTGCACGATACCCAGTGTGCCGACTGTGAACACTACACACAGGGTAGACTGCAGACTTTGTGGACCATATAAACAAACGTGAATTTGGACGGTCTGCCCTTTGCTGCACTTCCTGGTTGTTGTCAGGTGCTCCCGGTGTACCGCCACGGAATGAAGCGGTGTTCATGTTGCCGGCGGTCAAGTTTAATAGAGGCATGGATTAATCTGTTACTTTATTTTGTTCAAATATTTAAGAAACAAACAAACAGTTCCCCTTTGACCGGCATCAATTTAAATATGAACGTCTCAGCTGTGTAATATGTACTTTGCACATAAATACAAAAACATTTAATCCATTTTAATTTCATAATTTTGTGATTTTTGTTAATAATATGATTTACACATTAGTGTTTGTGTTTTCTGTACACTTCTGTGCTGTTACAGTACATTAACAGCACTTTGTAAAAGTCCAACATAAATGTACTTTCCTTTATTTCCAAGTTATAGAGATCATGTTTCAGAGGCAAGGTTGTACTGTAACTTTTTGTTTGTGTGACAGTTTTTAGCAGGGATGCATCAGACCTTCGATGTCAAACAGGTGCTTGTATCAAGTGTCAGCTGTGCACAAGCTCTCAGAGCAACAATACAAACAGATTAATCCATCAATACATTCATTTATACATTTATTAAGACGCCAGACTACTACTATCTGTTTCTTTGTTAACGATCATTTCAACATGAAATCATTCATTCATCCTATATCATAACTACATTGTGGAAAATGGCTGATAAATTATGATGAACTTAGTTGTGACACACAACCTTCCTCAGTAGAAATAAATGCAGTGGGAGCAACAGGGAGACCCATCCAAGATGGCGGCCGCGCTGGATTACACTCCAGCAAGTAACCAGGTGTCTCGTATACAAGTATACTGTATGTCTAGGGACAGTACCAGATCTTCTTCTTCTTCTTCTACCTGTTCTTCTACCCCAGTGTGCATGTGCCAGCTGCCAAATTTGTCCCACGGATACTCTTTTATGGCAGGCGGCCTCTTTAACAAACAGCTTCATTGTTCAAAACTCAGACGACAATATTCATGTGTGGTGCATTTGATAGTTGGGGTTTTAAATTCATTTAATTGTAACATGCAAAAGTCAGGGTTTGTCATTTGAAAATGTCAATTCATGGGTTTGATACTTTGCAAGTAAGATAATTAAACTGATATTTATTCATGTATTTTTGTAGGGTGGAGGAGACGACGTCGCAGACGACTTAATGTGATGAAGTGTTGACGATTTCAGACTTGTTATACTTTGCCTCTTAACTTATCTTAAATGAGGAGGAAAAAAGATTATTTGGTTCTGTGTGTCGTAAGAGTGTTTATGTTCAGCGCACGCGCACCACGATCAAATACAAATCAGGTCTTACATGCTGGGTCCGAAACGTTCTTCTGTTCTGCACATTCGCATTAGAATTTTAGCGCATGCGCAATACGCTTGATTTCCTTCACCCTGAGACCCGGTTTAAAAAACAGTGTGTTTTCAGGAGATGCATTTGCAGGATTCATCTGGGCAATCGGCACAAACGATGCAAAAAATGTGCGTTTACACACTAAATTGGCTCCGTGTGGACGGGCCCTCATAGGAGCTGAACTCTTCTCTAATCGCTCGCAGACTACATGTTACAGGACAAACATCTGCTGACACACAGAGGAGCTCTGAGCCGCTGGAGCTTCAAAGAGTTCTGCATGAATGATCCCAACATCTATCAAGATCGAATGTTTTCTGTCCAGACTGAAATGAGCCGCAGGAATGTTTTCGTTTGTGGCCTGGATCTGCTGCTCAGAGGTTCTTCTGGATGAGCTCCAGTCAGACTTGATTACAGTTTGGATTTATGGGCGAGTTTACTGGGCTGCTGGGAATCGAACCTGTGATATGACTCTGCAGCTTCATTCAAACCTGAGAGGAAACGTTGGAAACCATTAAAGGGAATTCTCTGCAGCTGCACGGTTTATAGTCGGACTTGTGCTGAGGTTGAAGAGGGCGGGAGGATGTGAGGCCGCTGGAGGAAGTGAACACACACACACACGTGTTTATTGATGTCGTTTGCAGCTTGTTTCTAACACTTAAGTGTTTATTACATTTTTATGCTTGTTTGACAGCAATGATGTCACGGCTCCACCCCCAAATAACAAGCTGAACAGATGATTTGAATCTGGTGGTAAATTAGACAGCTGCAGCTAACCACACACACACATAAGCTACATGTCATCGTCCTGGCAACTGGACAAATGAACAGGAGCTTGTTTTTTTTTAGTTTACGTTTAAGTTTACGTTAATACATTTTTACTGTGCAATGACCTTTTTGGAAAGTTGCTCCTCAGCAGTGGACAGTTATTATTAGTATATAGTATTATCAGTTAGTATTATTATTATCAGTTATTATCAGTTATTATTATTATTATTATTATTATTATTATTATTATTATTATTATTATTATGCTGTTGTTGTTGTTTTCTATGATTCATCAAATAAATACATAACAATAACATGATATTGTAATATATAATAACAAATTTATAATAACAATTTTTTCCACACTGAAGCCTGTGTCTCTGCTCTCCTGTCTCTTCTCCATAATATTAATTTTATTTCATTTATAGATGTTGTTTTAAAGATTTTCCCTTTTGATTTTAAGTTTTCTTTTTCTTTTGTTGAAGAACACTTGTAGCTGCATGTTGTTATTATTATTATTATTATTATTATTACTGTTTTCTACAGTTTGGAAAATTGTGTGTTTAAGCTACACTTGTAAATATTCACATTCAATCGTCACTCACCAAAGTGAGAGTATTGTTCAAAATAAGATGTAGTGTGTGTGTGTGTGTGTGTGTGTGTGTGTGTGTGTGTGTGTGATGGAGCATTATAGGCATCTTCTTTATGTCTCATTGGAATTTGAGTCTGCAGTCGATCGTTTGAGCCCTAGAGAGGAGTAGGGTTGTTTAAAGATGGCTGCCTCTGAGGACACAAATGCACGCAAACACACACACACACACACATCTGGTCAGCTAGAAAACAGAAGATAAATTTCTTCATAGAATGTATATGAAACCTGAACATAACCTGAAACTCATGTGGATACACATGGTCCAACACGTGACCTTTGACCCTAGCGAATACAGAGCTCCTCTCCAAGCAGTTTGTTTCCACCAGCAGGGGGTGCTGTGCCATGTGTTCAGTGTTCACTTTGACGTCAGCCAGTTACACGCGGCTGTGTTGTCAATCTTCAGACCTCCTGTTTACATGTTGTTGTTTGTGTTTTTCGGCAAACTTATCCGAGTCATCACCAGGCACTCTGCTGTCATGTCCCATTACGTTGGAGGTTTGTACGCCCCTCCAGAGGAAGAGAGTCAGCCGTCAGTCACTACAGAGAGACACGCCAGCAGAACCACACTAAGATGTGTGGGCAGGAAGATTAAAAGAACACACACACACACACACACACACACACACACACACACACTCAGGGGAGGAGAAACGATCTTTTGAGGCTGCTGCCTTTGAATGAAGGATAAACTCCCGGCGGACGGTGTGTGTGTGGACATGAATTCCTCCATTTCAGACTTTGCAGCAGATTCAAACGATGTTTCTCCTCCCGTGACATTCCAGACGAAAAGTATCATCAGCTGCTCCAATCATTTGATCAATAGTGGAGCGCGCAATATCTGAGTCCTCTGTCCTCCCTCCTTCCGTCCTTATATCCTCTGTCCTCTCTATAGAATGAAGATGAGACAAAGGCGACAGTGAAAGGAAACAAATCTGCTAGACGTTTTTTATTGTAGCTCAAAGCGTTTGTGACGTCTATGAAAAACAGAAAACAGTCCTTTAAAACGGGGAGCTGCTACGTCACAGGCAGCAAATCTCTATTCGACAGAGGTCAGAGGTCAGTCCCTGGAAAGGCCGTTTGTCCACACACGAGTCCTTAAAGGACGCCAGGAGACAGACCTGGCTGCAGGGGGCGCTGGTCAGCAGGCAGGGCTTCACCTCTGACATCACCGGAGATGATTGGGTCCTGTTCAAGTGACATCACACCGATGTGTTCTTTAGTGGGCATGTCCCCAGCAGGTGGGCGGGGCTCTCAGAGGAGGCAGGGCGGAGGCAGAAGGGTGAGGTGAGGAGGCGTGGCCCTGCTCCACGCCGGCCACTGATGTCTGTGGAGAGATGAGGAGGAAACAGGAAGGAAACGAGGGAACAGGTAGGAAACGAGGGAGCAGGAAGAACGGAGAAACATCATCTGATTACTGCTGCAGGATGTCTGTTTCCATAACACACCCCCCCCCCCCCCCAGAGCACGTTAACAAACGTGCTCTGGGTTAATTGGACTCTGATCACATTAGCAGATGAACACGTCGCTCGTTAACGCTGAACGCTCGTTAGCACAGATTCTCTGAGGATTAATTGACCTTTGACCCAGAGCGAACATCCATCCCTCACACAGCAACGGTCCGGTTAGAGAGGATGGGTTACTCAGAGAGCCACAGAGCGTGTGTATCTCATCCATGAGTGAATTTGTTTGCTCTTCTGATGACATTTTTGATTTCTCTGTTGACTTTTGACCTCCGTTTGTCGCACATTTCCACCGAACAAAAGAAGACAGAAGAATCATCTGATAGAACCTGTCGCTGAAAACCTATGGTATCACTGGTGCCACATTGGCGCCAGCATACTTTGGAGTACCGTAATAACATGGCTATTTGCGCTATCAGAAAATGGTTCCTGAAAGCAGAAAATCCTCACTTAGTTCTCCTACCTGGTGTGAAGAAGGAGCTAGGAGAAGGAGAAAACAGTCATTGGTTCCTGAAAGTTGAGAACAGCCGTCTTGCTGTCATTACTAATCCCATTTGCTCTGTTGCAAGAAGCCAACAAATCATTACCGTAATGACAGCAACTTGGCTCTGAAGTGTAACTTCTCAGCTTTCAGGAACCGTTGGATGTTTTCTCCTTGTCCTAGCTCCTTCACACCAGGCAGGAGAACCAAGTGAAACTTCTCAACCTTCAGGAACTGTTCCACATTTTCTGATAGCACAAATAGTCATAGTATAATAGTCAAATATGCAAACTCATGTTGGGTTTGTTTCACAAACGTTCTGTGATCACACCCCGATCACGCTCCGCCTCACGAGTGTCAGAGGGGCGGCGGTCACTCACTGTGGGACCCGGGGGAGCCGGGCGGGTCGTCAGGCTGCTGCTGCTGGTGCTGCTGCTACTGCTGCTACATGTAGTGCCACTGCCCCTCCACGCCGACCCCCACGGCACCTGTAGGACAGCAGTTCCATCAGCAAACATTCAGGGTGTGTGTGTGTGTGTGTGTGTGTATACCAGGCGGTCTGATTCCCATGTGTGTCTGTCCGTCCATGACAAAGCCTCCCATTGGTTGACCATCTGGGCCATACGGTCCGGCTTGGCTCACTGTGCCCAGACACACACACAGGCAGATTTTTCAATTATCACGTCACACACCAGCCCAGAGTGATGACATCATTCCTGTTTTGGCAGACGACAGAAACATGTTCAATTCTTAAACATCAACGTGTGTGTGTGTGTGTATAGGGGGTGGAGCCAATCCCAGTTGACACTTGGCGGTTGGTGCGGTCACCCTGACCTGCCAGCAAATCCCAGACTCCTCACATTCACAGCTTTTGGCAGTTTCTATTTGAACCGACTTTTTGGAAATGAGCAGAAGGAAGCCGGAGTACCTGGAGGAAACCAGCACCAGAAAAACACAATGCAGCGTCACCTTGTGGTGCCTGAATGCACCTGCGACGTTTGTACGTTGATGTGACATGTGATGATGTGATTTTTGGCCTCAGACGTGTTTGGCTTTCAGCAGGAACAAACGTTCTCCAGTGGCGGCTCAGTGGAATCATAACCGTAGCTCTATGAGGAACTCAGCAGAGGGTCTACGCCCACAGAGCCTTGGGACCAAACGGCTTCTGGCACTACAGCTTCGCTTTATCCAGCAGCGATTAGTTCTAATCCAGGTTCAAACGCTCAATGCAGCGGTCAGTCCCTGTGATTAGCATCTTTGTCTGCAGCTAATCCTGCTGGCGTTTGAGCCCCCTAAGGCCTCACACTGACACAGTGACAAGCTGATGCCGCCTTCAGGGCTAGCGGGGAGAGTGAACTTGCCACTGCTGTGTTTGAGTGTGTTTGATGGCAGAGGATACGTGGTGCATCCTCAACCGCTCCGTTAGCAAAAGACCCATGTTAATATTCTGACCAGCAGTGAGGTGCGTTCACTGTCACGGCAGCAGCATAGTGGGTTCAGAGTCATGGCGAGGGCGTGGTTACGGCAGCAGGGTGGTGTGTTCAGTGTTGCAGCAGTATCCCAGCAACTCGTGGATCAAATGTCTCTCAGTTTCCAGTTGATGATGACATCAGGGGGCGTTCATTCACATTTTGCAGGTCGGAAACTCCCATTCACCATAATCTCCAGCAGCACATGAAGGCAGCACCAGAACAGAGACGAGCAGTGGAACTGTAAAGTCACAGGACCTCCAACCAACAAATGATTTGTGGAAACTGCTGAATGAAGCTGAGTATTTGTGACTTCTTCTGCTGAGAAGCAGTGATGGTGTCACCAATGAGCTGCTGATCTCAGTGGAACCATTTGAGACGTGAGGACGTTCTGTCTCATATTCTACCACCGTGTGTTTCTCCTGGAGTGTCAGACGTACCTGCTCTGTTCGACTGGTCGATCATTGGCTGGACGATTCGCCGCCGGGCGTTGATGAACCTGTGAACACAGAGAGTGAAGACCGAGAATGAAGAGTGAACACATGAATCTGTTCTCCTCACAGGGTTGCAGGTTAACGACCTGTGGAACAACTGCTGCTAATGGGGGGAGGTTACACTTCCCCTTCTAAGTACGTTCTTAAAAGCCATCATCTTGGTATGCATGACCTTTGACCTGACACCTCCTGTGACCCCCCCCCCCTCAACTTTAAGCCTCGTGAGCAGCCCGTCGACCCTCCTGACCCACAGTTAAAGTCCCGTGGTTTCCCATTTGATTTACGTCCGCCCCCCCGCAACAGAAAAATAACAAATCATTAGAAACATGAAAACATGAAACGGACAGAAAGAGAACAACCATGTGTGGGTGTTGGTGTGTGTATGTGGGGGGGTGGGGGGCAAAGTCAGACTGCTTTCAGCTTTTAAACTCAAACACTCTGCTTGTAAAACAGTCGCTAAGCTAGAGCAGAGTCATTCTCAGGTCAGTACCCCCCCCCACTCCCCACCCCAGCACACACACACACACACACACACCATCACCCCGCATGTGTTTAAATAAACCAGTCCAGCTGTTTGCCATGAAAATGCCATTTACACCAAGTGCCTACACACACACACCCCAGACGCACTGCCACGGTAACAAGCAAATATTCAGCAGCAGCAGTGAACCAATCAGCTGCAGTTCAGCCGTCTGTCCCGCACGGATCCACAGGAGGGACACGGAGAGATGAAGCCACAGGTTCGATTCCTGACAACAAATTGGACGTGACGCAAAAATACTTTTTTCCCTCTTGACGACGAAGACAAGAATTGGACACAACAAATAAAAGGAAATAAAATACAATAAATGAAATAAGTACTGTGGAGTTAATGCTGCAGTTGGACAGAGGCAGCAGCAGCTTGTTCCAGTAAAACTTACTGCTTTAGTAAAACAAGAGTTTTTTTCATCCTGAAATAAGGAAAACTCAAAAGAAAATTTGTTTTTCTTCATTTCATGAAACAAACTCCGTTTTTTTCCAAACTGATCAGCTGACATCCCTGAAAACCTGACGCAGCATGAAAACATTAATGATTAGTGAGCACAGCTTCACAAACAACACGCTGACGTGTCCAGACTTGAACCCTCAGAGCTCCAATTAACGAGCTCACCACTCACACTCATCAGTCACAGGTGTGTGTGTGTGTGTGTGTGTGTGTGTGTGTGTGTGCTCACCAGTTGTTGACCTGGAGGTTGGTCAGGCCAGTGTCATGCGCCAGCTGCTTCTTCTGCTCCTCTGACGGGTACGGGTGCTGCAGGGCGACACAACAGCACACGGTTGTTTCCTGCTGCTGTTGTTTTTGTTGAGCATTAAAGTTGCTGCTAATTAGTGTTAAAGAAGGAAGACTCATTAAGAAGATATGAAACAGACCGTAATTAACGAGGGAGAAGTGGTCTGAGCCAATTTGAGAGAGGGAGTGTGTGTATGTGTGTGTGTGTGTCAGACTTCCTGCCAGCGACAGTGAATCAACTTCTGACAGTGTCACTGGTGGACATCAGACCTGTGTGGATCCGTCAGGCACTATGATCAAACATGAGCACCTGGTGGTTTGTGGAGGAGGTCAGAGGTCACTGAGCTCCGCCCACCAGACGTCACCTTTCAAGGCGTCAGCTGACGAGCTGCTTCCACACGGTCACCACCTCCACAGGACGTAATGGGAGGGTTTTTTTTTCTGCTCATGCATGCTCGAGTCCGCAACAGCAGGGAATTCTGGTGTAAATACAAACTTCAACGACGTCAACGAAAGATGTGTATGGGTTGTAAACACAACGCTCTGTGACCGGGGTTCACATACAAAAAAAAAAGACTTGATAGGATTTCATAGGAAGATTTGATAGAAATGCAGACTGCCGATTGTTTCAGGAGACTCGCATTCACACAGACACGCACACACACTCTGAAGCTCATTTAACGCTGTCAGGGAAGAAAGGCTCTGTGATGTATGGGAGCACATGCTGGACATTTGTGTGTGTGTGTGTGTGTGTGTGTGTTGGGCAGGAGGGGTCAAAAGAGGAGCCCCCCACAGAGTGCTGCCCCCCGTGGGGCCTGTCACTAGGTAATGGATGGTGTTTTCTCTTCAGGGTGAAGGGGGTGGGGGTGAAACGGACGTCTGCTTTTTTTTTTAAACAGATTTGATCCTGGTGGTTCCTGAACACTAACGAGACGGCGCCACCTCCATCACCACCACCGATAGACTCATGACTCATGAACAACAAGTTCATTGGGGAAGAGCATCTGATTCGATGCACTGAACTTTTTGACCTGAGTAGTGAAGAACATTTGTTCTACGTTACTCGGAGGACTAGTTCACACACACACACACACACACACATCTGCAGCACTGACAGTAAACAGCCACTGATGGATGGATGGATGGAGGTGTCCCGCTGCCCTTTAACCTCTGATGGTTGGCGAGTGGGGGGGGCAG
>CAAKHB010001818.1:2037-14828 GCA_901007665.1 Aeoliscus strigatus | reverse complement strand
GGGCGGTGGGTGCGGAGTAAACAGGCCTCAGGGAGCTTCATTCTAATGAGGCTGAGAGCTTGTTGATGGAGTTATGCATCATTTTTATGATTATTTCCACCTTCTTGGGTTGCAGAACCAGACATCCACCACTGCCGGGGTCCAACAACCTAACTCCACCTCCACCTCCATCTCCTTCTAAACCTCCAACAAGCAGCAAAACACTGGCTTGTGTGGCTTTTTTTTAAGCTGACAAGCAACATTCTGTGCTTCAGAGGGCTTAGAGTGGAGTAACCACCCTGTGTGGGGGAAAGTACGTCATGTGTTCGCCGGACACTACACGAGTATTTGCGTAAAAGAAAACAGTAGAAAACAGTTCCTGAAAGCTGAGAAGTGTCACTCGGTTCCTCTACCTGATGTAAAAAAAGAAATGGGAGAAAGAGAAAACGTATACTAGTGAAAATGTATCAGCAGCAATACCGTCGTAGTCACCAGGCAATGCCATCAGCACAGTTGACCTGATCTGCTGGGCGTCAGTTTGTCTTGTCTACCGGCTGCCGAGGGAAACGTCTTTCTTCCTCTTTCCTTCTTAGCTTCCAATTCCTCTGGTCAGTTCACCATTGAGTTGCTAACTGGTGGCGAACAGGTCACGTGCCAGCTCTTCACATCATGAGAGCCTGGAGAGTCAAGTTGGCGAAAAGAAACTATGATGGCACGTCTTCCTGCCGTCAGCAGCTCGTCTCCTGCTGGCGGCACCGGTGGAGCTGCAAGAACCACAGGGTCTGTTTCCGTTGGCACGGCAGCAGAGTGGATTGGCCATGGACCAGCATCCCAGCGGATTCCGATGGTCAACGGTGATACTGACGTCTCTGGGTTGTTGATGTGTGTTAGTTCACTCATACTTTGAGCAGAACATAAATTCAGTCCTGTCAGTTACAAATCAACACACTGTTTTCCCCTGTCTAACCACATGATGTCATAAATAGTTTCCATGGTAACTAAAAAGATGAATATGGACACGCAACACTGACTGAGTCATTTTTCCAATATGTTTTTTTCAGAAATACAACTGTGACTGGCAAACACTCGTGTAGCTCCACACACTCTCAGATGTGCACTGGAAACACCCAGGTGCTGAGGTGTAAATTAACCGGTTTGTTCCTGTAATGTTGTTCACATGTGTCATCTCTTTCAATGCCCGACGGCATCCCGGCATGACATTGGTGCTAGCATACTTTGGAGTCCTGCAATTACGCATCTATTTTCAGTAAACGTCAACTGGTTCCTGAAAGTTGATAACAGCCGTGTTGCAGTCATTACGGTAATCCCATTCACTCTGTTGACGGAAGCCTGCGAGTCATTAGTGAGTCGAAGCAACTTCTCAGCTTTCAGGAAACAATTGTCATTTTCAGTACCGAATTATGGCATAAATGTATGCTAGTGAAAATGTATCAGCAGTGATACCATCGGACAAAAGGAGTTAAATAAAACTAAAAAAAACACTTTGCTTTTGACGCAAAAGAAGAAGAAAATGCAAAAACCATAAAAAAAGAAACGACACGTCAACCAGTTTTGACCAAGAAGAACCACAGAGGGATGAAACGCTGCACGTGCTTTACTGTGCGTTAACACATTTGTTTTGGAGGAGTGACGCAGGTACAGGACATTTGGAGACTGGGGGGAGGACGTTTGAGACAGTGAGGACGTTCTGGACAACTGACACTTTTCTGAGACACGTTCAAAGGTGAAAAGAAGATTCAGCTCCAGTTTGATGCAGAAGCTTTGACTCATTTGTGATGGTTCAGACATCAGAGACAACATCCCCACAAGGATAGCTGGCTGTGGGAGTGTGTGTTTGTGAGTGTGTGTGTAAAGCACTCTTTCTAGCAGCTCTTCTCCGTGTTTACGTCTTCTGTCAGCCTTCATCGCTCTCTCACCCGCACTCTTCATCTCCCCTCATTTCTTTTTCAAACTCCAGCTTTTCAGAAAACAAAAACAAAACCGACGGCATGCTGAGTAACCACACACACACATTTCTTCTCACCTTGCTCGCTGCTGTTGTCACCGCTGTGAGATGTGTGTCCTCCACTGGATGGACCTGGCGTCCCAGCAGAGTGAATGGAGGCCGTGTCGTCGTGGTCTCTGCTCCATGAAATCTGTGGAGGCAGGAGAGCAGCAGGGTGAGATCAACTATAAACTCTCCTTCTGGAACGTTTTGTGTTGTTTGTGACATGAAAAAAACATTAATTTCAGTCTCAGGCATATGAACTCTGTCTGCATTTTTTCTTCCCTTGACAGCGGAGCGGAAGGAACAGCACAAAAGTGCATGAAGGTTGTAGTTGTAACGTCCATAGAATGATCATTTCCCATGAGGGTGGAAACATCAACATCTTTCTGCGGAGCATTCCAGGAATGTCAGCGAGTGATACTCGACTCACAACCAGAGGAAATATTCTCTTGACGCTAAAAAACTGTGCTGAACTGACCAGGTGACTGATCAGGAATCAATCAGAGATCCAACTGACGTCAGTAACACAGAACACATCTAACTGACTGATCTGACTCAAGTTCTGAAGTTTTCACGCTGATCGTTCGTCTCAGAGAGGAAGAAAACATGTATTATTTATAATGATTTATTTATTATTTATAGACATTTTAAATACATGAAATTAAGTTTCGCTGCACAATTTAGTTAGTTAGCTCACTCGCTAGATAGCTAGAAGGTTAATGTGTTAGTTGCCAGTTAGCTAGCATGTTAGTTAGTATGCTGGTTAGTGAATTAGCTAGCAAGTAAACCAGTTTGTTAGTTAACCATTTAGCTAGTTAAATAGTTAACTGGCAAGTTAGTCAATCAGTAAGCTAGTCACTTAGTTTATTGGTCAGTTTGCTAGTTGGCTAGCAAGACATTTAGTCAGTGAGCTATCTTGGTTACTTGTTAGCTCAGTATAGAGACAGTAAGCTAGTTTATTTAGGTTAGCTAGCTAATTTGCTCGCAACTTAGGTTGTTAGTTAGCTTGTAAGTCAGTCATTTAATCAGCTAGCCTGTTAGTTGGTCAGTTGGCTAGCTTGCTAGCAGGTTATGTAGTCAGTTAGCTAGCTGGTCAGTTAGCTAGTTAGTTGGCCGGTTAGCTGGTTATCCAGTGAGTGGGTGAAAACAATTAGCTCTTCAGTCCGGTCAGCAAACAATCAGCTGTGTTAAGCACCTGATCGACGACGTTCCTACTGAAATCGTCACTGTCTGATTTGTTCCCGTCTCTGTCGTCGATCACCAGGTCAATGGGCATCTTCCCTTTCAGACAACTGATGTATCGATGGCAGAAGTTATCACAGAGCTCATGAACCTACAAATACACAAATGCAATGTTTTTATTAAATACATGAAACACAGAGACATGTAAATCATAGACGATTAGAGGCGTGATGCTGGATTAAGCAGGTTTTAGTTGAGGATTAAGTCTGGATTAGCAGCACAGTTGACGTCTTTACTTAAATCCCATTACGTTAGATTAAACAGCATATGGCTGAGTTTTAGAGTGATCAAATAAAAGGTTATCTGACCTTCTCTAGCTCCAGGAGGTGGAAGCGCAACACTTGTATTGCCTGGATCATCTGCAAAACCAAAACAAATGACTACATGTCAGCAAAACTCCCATTGAAAGTCAAAGAACGATCTTACATTGACCCACCAGGTTGTCCAGCTCTGGGTTTGAGGAAAATAATGGCCTCTCCGACCTGATCTGCACACAGAACACAAAAAGAAAATTTCAACTCCTTTAACAAAACTCAGTTCCAGGCCGCATCACCTGAAAGCCTGTGGGGGCCGAGTCACATGAACTCAAAATTAACTATCGTTACTATGACAACCGAAAAATTTGTGTGGCGTCACATCACAAACTCATGAGAGCTGACAGTCACCAGACTGAGAGCCTGGAGAGTCAACTAACCAAATCTGTGGATTTGTATTCAGACACAAACATATAAGATGATTCCAAACGTTAGCAGGTTCACTGAAAATCCTCATAGGTGGAAGCGGTCTCTCGGTTGATGCCGTTATGCCGTGGCGAGCCAACCAAAATGCTGCAGCTGCACAGACCTCCGCTCTCTTCTGATGAAAAAGAGTTTCTTTACCTGTTTGGAGAACACAGCTATGTCCTCGTTGAAGGAGTCCGAGGAGCAGACGTCTCCTCCGGCCACGCCGCTCTCCCTCGGCGTGCAGGTCGCTAGTTCACATTTTTCAAAAATCAGTGCGAGCAGAGGGAAGAGAGGATGTCTGTGGGAGACACAGAGTAACTATGACACTTGATAATTTACAGTGAGCGCATCACTTCTCATATTATGTTTACATTGAGTGAAGCTCATTAAATGAAAAAACAAAAAGGACCAAGAATTGAACCCTGAGGAACTCCACACCTGTCTGTTCCTCTACAGAGGAAACGTCAGGTTGTGTAACACCAGCGATTAACAGGGTTAAACCCTGTTGCATGGCAGACAATCCACCAGACAACATCTTAGCGGAAGTAATACTCTGATTATTGGGGCGTAATCTGATTAATGTGCCCATATAAACAAACCCAGCAGGGCAGGAAAGGAGGAGTCTCATCACTGTTGTGAAAACTAGGATTTAATTCATCACTCGGAGCACAGACTGGACTGCAGCTGCCGTGCTGATTAGCACCAACAGGCGATGTGAAATGCAGTCAGCACATGAGACATCCGGGGAAGAGGAGGACTTGCCGCAGGACACCACTGTGCATTTCCAACCACAAGTCATCACAGTGTTTTGTTTTTTTTAAACCACAATTATCCCCCGACCACAACCACATTGTTAGTATAATTATCAGGACGAACTTCAGGAAGCCGTTTCGTAAATCTTCACCCTGACCTGATGTGTGCGTCTCCACATCATGAAAGGTTTTATGGTGTTGAACGGAGAATGCATCTTCATTCAATTTTAACATGAATATCTTTGTCTGGACCTAAAAACAGATCACATGAAAAATGTTCGTCTGGCTCAGCCTGGAACAGATCAGTCTGTCTCTGCAGCCCAGTTCTCTCTCTGTTTGTTTTTAAATGTAGTGTCCCTCGTACCCGTAAATGGAGTCTTTGTCCCTCTTGACGGCGTCTGCAGCCGTGGCAGGAACGCTGCTGCTGCTGTGGGAGAACTGGTGTGGAGCGTACGGAGCGGCAGTGGCCAGGTGCACGGCATGCAGGGAGCTGTGGTGGTGATGGTGCGGGTCTCCGTACACCCCTCCCACTGGCTCCAGCTCGTAGTGGGCCATCTCTTCATACTGGAACAGACACAGGCCAGACATGTGTGACCTTTGACATCTGCAGCCATTCTGTAGGAGTTCTGACCTCACTGAAGATCAAAACTGTCCGACGTGGAAACAACCGTGGAGATAAATCCAAAGGTTACCGAAGACTGGAAGAAAACAGTGACGTGAAAATAAGAAATACAAGTACTAAAATGACAACAAATTTAAATTGGATTGGTTAAAAGGTCAAAAACATTCTTTTTTCATTTGAACATGTCTCCTAACAAGAAAAACTGTCTCAGCTGGATTTGCTGTTTTATCACTCTGATAGCATGCATAGTTTAAACACAAAAAAGAAAAAAAAAGATGTCTCTTTCACAAAATCTCGTTTTTAAACTTTTTACAATAAAAATAACTCAAAACTGAAGTTTTACACAATTTTTGCATGTTTTATATTATATTTTGGTATAATTTGAGGTAAGATGTGTATGTGATTCAAATTTAGTGCAGGAAAATATGAATTATTCAAAAATAAAACAAATGTTTCAAACTTGTTTCAGAAATCAAAGTTTCCTGTTACTTTGTCCTCTACAAAAGTCAGACCTACTTCCCTTCTAATAGCAAAAGTTAAAACACTATTTTTTTTCACTATTTTTTTTTTCAAAAAGAACAATGTTTATGTGAAAATTGATGATTAAACATTGAATTAAGTTGTAAAATACGTTTCTGTAAATAGTTTCGTTTTTCATTTAAAATATATATTTATACTCTTTAAAAACGGATGTAATTTCCAATTCATCATTTGAGAATGCGATTCTTGTTTTTAAAAAGTGACTTTACAATTCACCTTCCAGGGAACTTTTATAATTATTATTTATTCACCACTAGAAAACCATATTATTTAGTATATTGCATGATTTTATTTTCTACAGTGTGTCTTCGTTTGTTAAAGTGTTTTATATTGTTAAATCCGTAACTCTCTTCAACGTTTCTTATAGTATAGTGATAAATTAAATACATTTACAAGGGGAAAGAAAATCTTCACAGACGCTTCCTTTATCTTGTCTGATGTGAAATCAAATGTTCATTTCAGTGGATTATTCAGCCTCGTTGTTTGTGTTTGATGATGCGTGAACAGAGTTCATCATCCATAAAGACACGAAGTTTAACTGAGAAATAACGTCTGCACACCGATCAACTGCTCGGGTAGGTATTTTACTTCTGATAAAACTAATGAAATAACCACGAGTTTTACTTCTGCTAAACGGAAAACTAATGAAATAACAACGATTTTTTAAAAACTTCATTTACCAAAAAACTAAGTGAACTAAGTGTCTCGACATATAACACAGCATGAAGAAAAAAAAGTCCAGTTTTACTATTCTGCAGTGAATTCAAAAGATGTTTAAATTTTGTGCAGACGTTTTTCTGCTTTTAAACATGCCGATAAAATCAGACATGGGCGGTTTGAAGAAATTGGCAGAAGTTTGTGAAAAGTTTGGATGAATACGAAAAAGTGTGCGCGGCCGTATGGACAAATGACACAGCCTACAGTAAGAACCTGATTATTCAGAATTATACGACGAGACGGTAAAAATCTGAGCTTTTCTGCGTGAGGTCAATTGTCAGAATAAATCGTACTCTTCCATTGAGAGTTCCAGGAAGTTTCCCACCAAAATTCACAGAAAGAAACGTTCCTGAACACTGAGGTGGATGTGTACGAACCCGCTGCGCCATCGGCCGCGTCCCTGCGCCCGAACCCCAGCTGACTCCTAGCGGGCTCAAAACACATCCAACCCGCCGGTGCGTGCGGAGCGTTAATCACTTAATCCCCCGCTGGATCCGGACGCGAGTCCCGCTGCAGAGAGTGGCCGGATCCCTGCAGGCTTCCCCCGGCTGTCCACCAGCACCGGCCCGGGGCGGATGCGTTCTGTCCCTGGTCAGACTCCAACCTCCGGCCCCCAGCCACCGCTCCGCTCGGTCCGCAGGCCGCTCAGGTTACATCCAAACACGGGAGCTGAGCTGACGCGGACCCGCCCGCTGCGTGTCGTCAGCCGGGGCCGTGCGGGGTGCGTTCAAAGACCCGGTCTGAGCTACAGCGGAGGCTCCCTCAGTGTGGCGGCGTGTGCGCGATGAAAGTTCTGCGCGCGCCACCGTGTTGTTTGGGAGCATCGGAGGCGCGCACGAATTCGTAGACGTTTTTTTTATTCACGGTCACCCTGAAAGCTTCTTTTGTACCTTTTGTTAAATGCTTTGTGTTTTCATAGTTGTTTTTTCCCCTCTTCGTCGTGATGTGTTCAATGTCCGGCTAAGAGGTCAGATAATTTACACTCCAGGCGGCAGGGGGCGACAAATTAGACAAAAAAAGGGTACTGCACCTGTGCGCTGCCCTTGAAAGCAACATAAATGCTAATTTCTTTATCACTGGCCACACTAAGCGATTCGGTTTATGGTTGTTTATTAATTATGTTCCAACACCTACTGTCAGTGCCAGCCAAAGGCGCTTCAGTCTTTGTAGTAATCAGTTCAATAAATTAACAGACACGTGGGAGCAAGCTAGCGAAAGTCGAACTGAGATGCGCTACACCCGGCAGAGCTAACCATGTACAGTATATGGAGCTAACATCGAGGTGTCTGCGCTAAGTGGTTGTAGCTAGTGAAGCAGAACGAAAACTGGCGAGGCTAAGCGCAAAATTCGCAGCTGTTTTTTTTTTATTCACGGTCACCTTGAAAGCTTCTTTTTTGTACCTTTTTTTTAATGCTTTGTGTTTTCATAGTTGTTTTTTCCTCACCAAATCATCTCATCAGCTTCATCTTCGTCCTGATGTGTTCAACGTCCGGCTAAGAGGTCAGATAGTTTACACCTCAGCCGGCAGGGGGCGACAAATCAGCAAAGAAAATTGGGTACTGCAAGCAACATAAATGCTAATTTCTTTATCACTGGCCACACAAACCAATTCGGTTTATGGTTGTTTATTAATTATGTTCCAACATCTACTGTCAATGCCAGCCAAAGGTGCTTCAGTCTTTGTAGTAACCAGTTCAGTAAATTACACTCACACTCGGAGCAGATCACTTGAACTTTAGCTTCACCGTGAACTTCACCCTCGGTGTTTGTGATCATTTCACACTCATGTTTCCTTCTCCGCACATGACGTTATTGAACGATATCATTCTATTATCAAACGTTAGTCGTTCAATGGCTTCAAACTGGGCTTTAGAAAAAGTTGTTTATTAGTTGTTACTAAATACACGGTTAGGCCTCACCTGGGGCCCATTCCTAAAAGCAGGTGTAGTAAAAATCCTGGGTCCTGAAATGATGAATTTTCCTTATTTCAGTTACTGATAAACTGAGTTACGGGTCACGGGTGTGCTGGAGCCTATTCCAGCTGTCAACATATGAAGTGGTAAAGATATCTGACTTGATTCCTTTCAGTTTTTTTATTCATTTCAGGATGAAAAAACTGGTTTTCATTAAACCTGCTTTCTGGAATGGCCCTACACACTTCATAACACAGGAACTTCACCTTTGCCTGACAACATGTGGAGGGATGGAAGCTGGAACATTTCTGGACATTTGGTCTGTTTGCTGCAATGAACAGCATCAGATGAACAGCATCAGTTGGGACTCTGAGATCATGGACATTCACATTCAGTCTGCTGTTGAGTGAGACGGTACAGGAGATACTGTTTACTAGTGCCATCTAGTGTCACTGTGATCTAATAACACTTCAATTTTTTTTTTGCCTTAAAAATGTCAACTAAGTGACTCCAGAGCAGGGGTCTCAAACTCATATTCCCCGAGGGCCACGTCAGCATAATGGTTGCCCTGTAGGGCCAGATTTAACTGTATAACAGTATAAATGTAACTAGATGTAGCCAAATGTAATGTGAAATAAATGTAACTACTCCTTAATCTTAAATAACTTATTACTTATTCATGTTACAAATATTACATTGTTATAGAAAAATATTTGCTTGTTGCCCGATTATAAATCCTTTGAATTTATTGGGTTAGTAAACCCACATAACTCCAACAATCAACGATCAAACTATCCAAGTGAGTTCTGTATACACATTGTGGGAAATGTAGGCTATGGTAAACACATGCTTTTTTATTTTTTTATTAAAACAAAAAAAAGACAATCAAACTAACTCTCGCAGGCCACATAAAATGACATAACGGGCCTGCAGGCCTTGAGTGTGACATGCTCTAGAGCAGGGTTTTTCAAAGTGTGAAGCATGCCTCCCCTGGGGGGCACCAGAGGACTTTTGGGAAGGCGCAGCATAAGAAAACGTAAACCTGAAAAAAGTGGAAACAGCTGGTTAGGTCACCACAGCGATGCGAGTGGCAGTATTGTAGTGTGTTGTATCTGAAGTGAGAGAGGACTCAGAGTCTGGGGCGAGAAAGCACAGGCAGTAAGAGACTGATTATTTAAGTCTGGCTTTTCATCGGCTGCTCCTGACGATGCTCCACTGCTAGTGAGTTATTTGCCAGGACGTGGTAGCTAATGACAGTATGTGACCATGTAAATTCCGGTGTCACATTGAAACTCAGCAACAAAGTTGAACGACCGAGCCACGAACCTTTTTTGATAGGAAGGCTGCAGAGGTGTTCTTCCGCTTCACCTCCTTTTACCTGACAAAGATTGACAAAGATTTAAAGGAAGTACCAGTGTGGCTGCAGGTAGAGGATGATCTGCGTTTATTGCTTTCTATCGCCGCAGCAACTGCCTGTGCTCATCACAGACTCATCGTTGCCACTAAAGTAGAAGTGAGCAAAATAAAATGGCGTCATGGAAAGAGTGATAATGAAAAGCAGTGCTGTGTCTGACACGGATCTGTTCATTATTATTTATTAGTTAATATTAGGAATTGAACATATTGACCAGAAAATGTATCATTTTGTCAAACTGGTGTTGGGACTATTGTTGAGTCTGTTTTCAATTTAGAATGGGGAGATAATTTTAATTACACAATCTAAGGATGAGTGATCTGTTGAAAAGAAGTAAAAAAAAGTAACACAAAGCTGTTAAAATGAAAAAAAAAGTTGTTCAAAACAACACAAAACATTGTAGCGTCCAGTACGTGTCGAAAGGATGAGAGGAGTGTTAACCAGTTAACCAGTGTTAACCAGTTTAACGATGGGTGACTGTCAGCCAAAACAATAAACCCAGCTAACTCTCCTTCCAGCATGCTCTCTCTCCACACGCACACACACGCTCACGCTCCCCAAGCACTTGTGCTCCGCCCCTTATCTGCTCTCTACCCACAAGCCTGACCAAGTACAACGTTACTCAAGAACATTACTGCAGGGTCACCTTGGAGTGAACACAAGCGGCTGCACCTGCAGTCTTGGAACATCCAGTTGAAGACCAGGGGAAACGTTTGGGACTGGGGAAGAGTGTGGGGCGCCAGTAGGGGACACAGCCAGTGAATCGGGGAGTGTGACTGCCTGCTTTCTCTGAGAAGCTGCTGGAAGTCCAGGGCAGTGATGTGGGCGTGCATCGCCTCTGTATGGGGCCAGCCTGTCTCTTAGGAGGGCCACCCGTCTCTCTACATGACAGCTGGACCCTATATACCACCGTTACCAGACTTCTCCAGGACCTCACAAGGCCCCCTCCCAGTGACAATCCAGTTTAGGGCACTGGCCCTTCTTCCTTCTTGGACTATATGCCCACACCAGATCCCTGGCCTTCAAATACCCTCCTCTAGCCCTCGTGCCATCATTTATTTTCTGTCTCCTGCCCACCATCTGTAGCTGGTCATGGGCAAAGGCATGAGCTGACTCCATCCGATGGTGTAGCTCCACGTATTCTGGTCCTGGTGGAACCGGAAGTTTGTCTGGGGGTCTGCCAAAAGTCATTTCTGCTGGTGTCCGCAGCACTTGCCCTAGCATGAGCAGGGCCGATGTGCATGACGTGGATTCCTGCACAGCTAACCAGTAGGCCCATGAGACAAGAGGGAGCTGCATGTCCCAATCATGCTGATGTTCCCCAGTGAGGACAGCAAGTCGGTTTGCTAGAGTTCTGTTGAACTGTTCAACCAGTCAGTAACTCTGCAGATGCAAAGGAGTAGCCCGTGTCTTTTGTGTGTTCAATCGGTCACACATAGCGGCGAACACACTCAACTCAAAGTTTCTTCACTGGTCACTGTGGATGACCTTGGCCGCAGCATTGTAACGTTGTTGTTGTTATGAGAGGATCCGAAGACTTTGAAGACGTATGTGTATGCAGAGTCACCATCATTCACCAGAGGGCTGCAGATTCGTTTTCCTCCACCCACCCTTTTTCAAATGAATGCGTTTTCACCCGCTGCATTTCAGTATCCGTCTGGACGATCGGCCAAAAACGATGCAAAACGTGCGTTTTCACTCCACTCTTCTCACTCTGCCGCACTTTGAAAACCCCTGCTCTGGAGACATGAGAGAAAGAAAGAAAGAAATTTCAATTTGTATGGCTGACACAATTTTTTGCTCGGCTGACAGCGAAATGCCGACCAAGTACCGTCTCTCCTTCCCCGTTTTTGGTGAATTTCAGCGCCACCTATCGGCCTAGAGGTTTTTTTTTTTTTTGCGGATGCATTTAGATGATTGTTTTCTTGATACAGAGCCAAGGAGACGGAGGAAAAACGGTGGACATGGACAAAGCGTGTGGACATGGCCTGAGTGTTGGATTATTATGGTGGCTCATATGACAAGTATGCTGCAAGTGACGCTGCAAGTATTGTTGGCAGTATTGGGCCAACAAGTGTCGCTATTGTACTGGGTACGTCAACTAGAGCTGAGAGCGAAGTTTATTATTATTTTTATTATTATTATTATTATTATTATTAATAGTAGTAGTAGTAGTAGTAACGAAGGTATTCAGAGTTGATGCGATGAAGATGACGGTGCTGTTAGTATGTTGCACTCGGTGAATCCAAGTCGACTACAAGTCTGCTCTGAACTCACGCAACTTTTAACTCGAGTCGTGCTCGAGTCGAAGTCACATGACTTGCTTTAACCGCTTCTGAAGGTTCATCATCCATCATCATAAATAACTTCAATGATAGCAACAACAGCAACAACAACAATAATAATAATAATAACAATTATGTTATCTGCGTCTGGCACGTGACTCTGCGGTCCTTCGGGTGTGACGTCATCCGCCGCCTCCTCCGCTGCTCCCTGATTTCAACATGGAGTGAGGAGGAGATGGGGCTCGTTCGGGGCCAACCTCACCGACACCAGCGAACCATTTTCGGTTACTGCATTCCAGCCCGACCCGGCTCGGGAGGTGGAGGAGGAGGACAGAGGAGGAGAAGAAGGAGACGAGGAGGAGGAGGAGGAGGAGGAAACGGCTTATGACGAGGTGGAGAGGAGGTCGGATGCGCTCCACAGACAGAGGAGGAGACACGGAGGGGACATCCGACGACAGGACAAACATTTACCAGGATTTACAGAACCGAGGGGACCGAACCGGAGCCATGAAGACGCCGCGCTGTGCGGCCGCGGCGGCAGCACGTTTGGACCGGCGGTTCTAACCGAGAAGATGAGCGAGGACACGCGCCCAGACG